>JAVTVY010051862.1:0-25260 GCA_036873755.1 Hanleya hanleyi
AAGAACACATGTGTAAAGTCTATTATATATTACTTCCAGACTTCTTTATAGGTGACCAAGGACCAGAGAAGGCATAATAAGTAGCACTGGTGCACTCATAAACAGAGAATATTGAATGGTTCACAGTGTTGTTAAGTGATCTGGAGAGGCCCAAGTATAGTTGAGAAAATACGAGTGCCATTAGAAATAAATGGATTCTATCGCTGTTCAACTGTTTCTATAGGCCAACAAAAGGCATTAGGGGTGAAATATGGAATGTGACAGCCTTTCATAACACAGGCCAAAATAAATTAGAGACAGCAAAATGGTTTGGATATTTCATCTATTTAGACATTGGATAGGTCATCAAATTCATTGTCAAAACTGACATCATAGCGGTCGTATTGGAGACCGGCAAATAGAATAACAAAACACCAATAAAAACCGATGGCAATAACAAGTTCCATTTATCACCTCAGAGCAGTTTTACCAAAGGCAGTAGCAAATGAGATATGATTTCCGATGTCTGACCGATGCGAAAAACTGAACTGGATTATTCAGCTGTGAAGTGATAAGGGACAAAAATGTGGAGTGATAAAACTAATACCTCTCATAAGCTATTGGTTAGAATAGTGTGTCCTATAATTGATATGCTTGTTGTCAAACATGCTCGTAAATAATAGCCAAAATACAGATATCCAACAGTTGGAATCACAATTATATAGAGAGAAGAAGGTAGTTAGATACGCACATGGACATGACGATAAAGTATTGCAGACACAAATTATTATGGCAGGGTTATTGATGATGATGGCATATCATTGATGATGGCAGGGTTATTGTTGATGACGGTAGGCTTATTATTCATGATGGTAGGGTTATTACTGACGATGGCAGGGTTATTGATGATGATGGCAGGGTTATTGTTGATGACAGAATTATTGTTGATGTCAGGGTTATTGATCATGATGGCAGGGTTATCGTTGATGATGACAGGGTTATTGATGATGGCAGAGTTATTGTTGATGATGGTAGGGTTATTACTGATGATGGCAAGGTTATTGATGATGATGGCAGGGTTATCATTGATAATGACAGGGTTATTATTGATGATGGCAGGGTTAATGTTGATGATGGTAGGGTTATTGATGATGATGGCAGTGTTATTGTTGATGATGGTAGGGTTACTACTGATGATGGCAGGGTTATTGTTGATGATGGCAGGGTTATTGTTAATGATGACAGTGTTATCGTTGATGATGGCAGGGTTATTGATGATGATGGTAGGGTTATTATTGATGATGTCAGGGTTATTGTTGATGATGGCACGGTTAGGGAGCGTGTCAAAAGTTTTGACGTTCAAACTAAAAAAATGCGTCAGAAAATGAACAGGTACTCGTTCTTTTTCTCCCAGCAAACGAACGTTCGACAGTCAGAAAATGAACACTACCCCGTCAGAAAAATGAACGTCAGAAGAAGAACATTCTTTTTCGAACGTTCAAATTAGGATGGCTTATTGATAGCTGTCAGAATTCGCTGAAGGGCTCACATTACGGCTATCGTGTCGACAACAAAAAACAACACTCGAAAAGGCAGCACTTTTAAGACTTAACTGTATTTATTTTGCACTAGCTTTCGTATACATAACCCACTTCCTCTGAAGAAGTACTTTCGTTCTTTCAAAGCAATTATGGCAAAGATTTGACGTTTATCTACAGCAAATTCAATAAATGTATTTAATATAATAAAAGTGGATCTTTCGTGCATATTCTCGGGAATTATTACCGGGAATTATAGAACGAGCGACATATAGGAACTAACGCACGTGTATTATTTTTTGGAAGAAAACGAGATGAACTATATAATATTAAACTTCGACAAAGAAATATCACCATACTGATTTGGTTTTATTAAAAGTCCGATGTAACCAAATATCGTAAACAATGATACAATAATCGGGTGAACAAGTTGGTGAATTAAGCTCCTTAAAATGTTCGTAACTTGAAGAAATTTGATAGACTTCGCTATGATATCAAACCACACATTATTATATTACGTATTTGTATGACATTTATATAACAAATTTGATAGATGGCATTTGACGGATGTTGATCGCGAATGTTAACCTATTTGTCAACCGTATATGCTAAACCCCTAGCTGTCCCCTATTCTCCTGTCTGACCTGCTCTGTATTGATCGTGTGTGAGGCACGTGGACCGTCTGCGCAGGAGGCCCAGAAAGGGGGAGAGCTCAAAGTCGGTTGCCGTTCCCGGGTATATCAAGTTGTAAGGTGTGTGCTTCATTGCATCAGATTTCTTCATCGCTACTAATTCTTTTCGTATGGGAAAATAGTTATAGTCTCCAAGTCCAGATGGCTTTTTATGCACACCAAATGACCACCCGGGATTTTCCTGGCAGGCCGTAACTGACACTGTCAACATTTGAAACCTCGGCATAATATTGTTGTTTTTAATTTTTACACATCTTGCGATGTTCTGAATGCTATATTCGTTATATTTATTATTTGGTGTCAAACATGAGCCATCTCGGAAAGCCCCTTGAACAGATGTACATATAACGTTGATTTTATTATTGTATTTTGATCAATAAAGCTCTGAAGAATCACATGATCGATAAAAAATCTTTAATAAAGCTCTGAAGAATCACATGATCGATAAGAAATCTGGACTATACAGTCTACATTTCTCAAGCATTATTTGTTTGTGCATTAAAACATGAAGATCACGAACATATAGCATGTTCGAGAAAGATGCTGTATATTTATTATTATCATCATTGAATTCCACTTTATATGAAACAAACTTGAAATGATTGAGGTGTTCACATCGCACGGCATAATAGTATAACCCCTCAAGCCAAGCCTTGACAGGCTCTCCTTTGATATTTAAATTGTCAATGGCTACATAGTTTTGAGTCCTGACTCCTCTCATCAGTGTAACAATCTGTGTTCACATTTACCTGGAGGTGTGGGATATCTTTGCAAATGAAGTGTTTAGTTTATTTTTAGCATGACCAGCTGTGAAGTTCCTGTACAGCATATTTGTTTTAATAGTCTTGCCATGCTTCACATCTTGTCCTTCAGAGAAAACTACATGAAATGGGAGAATCCAAAGTCAAGATAGGGGTGTGCGGGATGGCTAGGTTACCAGCAGAGGGAATTACACTGTAGCACTCCCTGTTAAATCAAGATAGAAGGGTCCTATACTATAGGCTACAGAGGGAATCTGGACTGCATGAAATTTAGAGTGAAACAGGAGAGTCCACGTAAGATAAATGGAATGCAGAGATTTAGCCCAGGTCTGCAAGATGAAGTATCCTTGTCACTCATAGTCCTACAACACAAGCAGTAACTTTTTCCAATTGCCATGTGCAACTTTATTGAATCACGAGAAATCAGTCCAGAGTTCAACTTATTTCATTGCATATTTCCCAAATCAGAGCATTTGTTTTCCTGAAATGAAATGAATCATCACATTTGGCTTGTTGTTATTGTGGGTTGATTGCCGATCAAAATGGAATATTTTAAAAAATGATGACAAACAGGCCATTTTTGGTAGTCCTTAAATGTTACGGAACAGAATTGAAAATATAAATTTTACCAAATTTTACAAAATTAAAAAATGTTCTAAAAAGATTTTCATGAGACATAATAAATTGTAAATTGGCAAACAACATTATGTGTGTAAATTTTTAGCTGTGTGTGCTTTTTTGAAGATGACATCAATCTTTATTTTCAAGGTTTTTCAGAACAAACAAACATGATCTTCTCTTCCTTTGGCCCAGCTCCTGTAATCATATACATGAGAATCTTTTGGGTTGGGTGATGCCCATCATCGCGAGCCAGTGATCATTCGATATGTTACGAACCCTCTGCGATGATTTAGGCATAACCTGGACTTGGGCAGATTGGTTCTGCCTTGTAAACGACGTCACGTGCAGCATGCAAGTTTCACTCAGACTAGAAATGACACTTATTCATATGCAAATGAGATCGTGTGTAACAACATAGAACGGACTGCCTGGGGAATACTTTGCCCCTTCTGAAGCCCAGATTCAGCTCTGTGTGGGGATGCGCCATTCACCAGCAAGAGGCAATTGTAGGGGTTTCAAAATAACGTTGCAGTATTACAGGTTTTTGTGTTAATTAATGTGTGGCCCCTGTTCGTCCCGTATATAATTTTCACAACACCCTCATTCAAATTTGTTCTATCTTGGCTTTGAAGGCTTTTAACGGAAGAAAAGGAATGGAATATCCTTTGTGGCATTGTGATCGTTTCACGAGCGCTGAATTGAAGGGTCGACAACAGCATTTTCATCGAACCGGCCGGTATCAACGGCGGATTTTGGATAGCCAGCGAAAACGACTTGTAACAAAAAAAGCCAACACACGTATTTTCTTATAGAAACAAAGATCAATTAACAGTTCTCTATTTTACAACATTCAGTAATTTCAGATAATTTAAGATCATATCTCCAGGTGACGACAAAACACTGAAGCCGTGACGGGGACAAGTAGGCCCCTAACAGAGAAACAATTCTATCATTGTCCTTCCATATATCATCCGTTTATTAAACAAAATCGCAGACATCGGACACACCACGCTAGGTTTTACAGAATGCACTGAATACATGTATATAAACAATGCAAAGCACATGGCAAGTTACAATAAATTCTATAACAGAGGAAGGCCGCGTTGCGGGAAAGTAGATTTGACCCGGCGCATTTTATAATAGTAACGTCGCAAGGCAGGTTTCTGTATGTTATTCATTTCTGCTTGCGAAAATGAACATGCGAAAACGAACGTGCATTCAAAAATGAACGTTCTAGTGTTCATTTTCTGATGCTGCTCTGTAAAATGAACGACCTGACGCATGCGGAAATGAACGACCCCCTGTTCAAAAAGGAACATGTTCGCGTCAAAACTTTTGACACGCTCCCTTATCGTTGATGATGGCAGGGTTATTTTTGATGATGGTAGGGTTATTGATGATGGCAGGGTTATTGATGATGATGGCAGGGTTATTGATGATGATGGCAGGGTTATTGTTGATGATGGCAGGGTTATTGATGATGATGGTAGGGTTATCATTGATGATGGCAGGGTTATTGATCATGATGGCAGGGTTATTGATGATGATGGTAGGGTTATCGTTGATGATGCAGGGGTTTTTCTAGACACTTTTTTCATCGTGGTAACCACGATGAAAAACAATTACAAATTGAGTTTTTGCAAAATTTTGTAAATTGAGTTTTATTGCCGAAAATTGAGTTTTCTAAAATTTTGAGAATTTACGCGCCGAAGGCGCGCGAAAAATTGAGTTTCTACGAAATAAATTGAGTTTCTGAGTAATCTAAACTGAGTTTCGTCGTCTGTTATCCCGTCCCCCTCCCCCAAAACCCCCGCGAGAAAGAAAAAAAAAACGTGTGACCAGCCACGCCACTCGAGTCGAGATAAGCACTCAGGATTTGTAACTGATGTGCAGACAGATAACTTGTGTACCTTTATTATTCAATCGTATAGCTCCGATAAGGACGTCTGGTCTTGAACTGTTCTCATTTCAGTCGTATAGGTCCGATAAAGACATTGTCCTGAACGTTTCTCATTTCAAAGCAAATTGTTCGGCCACGTTTTCGACGATCGAACTAGTCCGCCATTTTGATATTTCAAAGTTACGTCCCCTCTTTTTGGTCCACTCGGGAACCACTGCTGTCATACTGCTGTGGCTTATGAGTCTGGTCTCCGAGACACGCTGTCCGTCAATCTCCGGAACCAAGACAACGGGCAAGCATTTTCTCTCTCTCAGTCAACATTGATTTCACTTGGATGCATGTGACGTTGAAAGACGTTTCCCCAGAAACAAGAAACGAACAAAACAGACATTCCCCAAAATACAGCTGATGTACCATTTGGGAATAAATACACAAAGTGAGCAATGCAGATTGGTGTAAAAACAAAAGATCCACACTCTCTGATTTGCACTCTCTCCTGCGCAACTGGGGATCTACATGCGGGGGCATATGCTATAACATACAAAATATACGTTTTTATGAATAATTTTATTTCTGCCCGATGGAAATTTCTGAAACCCCAGTATGTTTTGTAAACAAGTCCCACACCACATACTACAAAATAGGGTGCATATTGAGTTTAATTTGCAATTTTTTGCCATTTATCTGCATTTACCAAGCAGCATTGGATTTTTTTCGTGAAATCCACAAAACTTCACAACCACCATTGTTTTATTTTTTACGTCTCTTATTAACATTTTTATTGCCATTTATTTCTTCATTTCTTTCCTGTCACTTACAAATACCCAGACACTTACAATACTCAACCACCAACTTTGTCAAGGATTGGTTAACTCATGGAAATGGACAAGGGACAATTTTTATTTCTTGACTATAAGTATAGATTTTTTAAACTAAAGTAAGCTATTTGTAGGGAAAATATTTTCACCTTTGACCTATCACAATCCAGAGCTAAAGTACTCTCCCCCACCCCCAAAATAATCGACCAAATAGAACTTCCCGAGATAACTTGGATTTTAAAACTCTCTTGTTTTATTCACGCTCATTTTTTAATTAAATGAAGCTATCTCTGAGGGAAGTATTTCTACTTAACATCTTTAGCCAAAATATAATCGGCCAATCACAGTTGGATAGCAAACAAACTTGTATGCAGCTATGTATGACAAGCAACTTTGCTTGATGAGCTTCATAACATTACTGACATGTTCATTCACGATGAAAAATTGTCGCGAATTTATTTATTGTAAGTGTCCTTCTAAAAAGATAAAAAAATTGAGTTTCCAGACTGCATGCGATGAAAACCCCGAAAAAATTGAGTTTTGTTGTTTATTTTGCGCGCTGTAGGCGCGCCGAAAAATTGAGTTTTTCATCTTTTTGAAATTGAGTTATATAAAGGAAAAGTGTCTAAAATAACCCCTGTGATGGCAGGGTTATTTTTGATGATGGTAGGGTTATTACTGATGATGGCAGGGTTATTGATCATGATGGCAGGGTTATCATTGATGATGGCACGTTTATCGTTGATGATGGCAGGGTTATTTTTGATGATGGCAGGATTATTATTGATGATGGCAGGGTTATTGATGATGATGGCAGGGTTATCATGGATGATGACAGGGTTATTGTTGATGATGACAGAATTATTGTTGATGATGTCAGGGTTACTGTTGACACTCGGATTGTTGATGATGGCAGGAGTATTGTTGACAATGGTTGGGTTATAGTTGATGGCAGGGTTATTGCTGACACTCAAGAAGCTTGGGGTAGGGAGGTACCTGTGGGGGGGGGGGGTTGAGTGAGTGAGTAGGATTTAACGATGATAGCATGGTTATTGTTGATGATGGCAGGGTTATTGTTGAGGATGGCACATTCTTCTTTCAACTCGGACTGTTCTCAAAACTATTTAATACTGAAGAGTTACAAAGTCCTCAATAAAGGGTGGTCTGAAATATCAATATCAAAAACACCCTGAATATAAAAAAAGCCGGTCAGAATCACAAACTCCTAACAACATTCGTATTAAATCTGAAATGAACAGAAATACATTACTTTGCAGATTACATCTCCTCTGTGAAATAGTACAGTAAACTAATCCTACTAATGTGTGAGAATAATCTTACCGTCCGTTATCTCTGCCCACGCCCCAGACACGGATGGAGTGTATGGGCTGAGAGTTGAGCAGGGTATCATCCTGGGGGTCCATCAGCCGGAGACTGATTGTGTCCAGGTCCATGTACAGGTCTTTACCCTGGAGGATAAAAAACGTAATTTAGCTGTATCCATCACCAGCACAATATCACATATAAAGCCATATGAAATACCGTATTGGACAGATATTTATGAACATTACCAACATTTCTCTGTCTTCATTTCCTACATTTCGTGCACGTGAATGAATAGTATGAGAGTAAGAGGGGTTTAGTTGGTTTAGTATGTAACAAATGTTTCTGATGGCATGATTATATGAATACCGGAAAGGGATAATGACCATTTCTGAAGACTTGTCAGAAATCTTTCATGCCAGAAGCAGCATGTTTGAAAAACTTTCTGCAGATATATTTCTTGATCAGCTGTTGCTGTTATATGAGAATCACACAATTTCATCTTAAGTTGAGGCCATAGTAAAATAATGGCCTTTATTGGTCGTATCAGTAGGTCAAGCGGTTCAAGATGAGTGACGTGTGGTCATAAATAATGCTTGAAATAGACACTCGGTGCGATATTTCAGCCAGAGGAACAGTAGATGCATGCCTTTGGAGGAGCAAGAATGATTCCAGTTTATATTGAAGAGAAATCAAAAGTAGCATTCCTGTCAATTCTGCATCAGTCTGGACATATATCGGGCTACAACAATCAATAATGAACAGACACTGAATTTTGAATGAAAGGACTTCTGACCCTTTCTGTCGATTTATTACAACAGACATCGTACAGACGTCAAATAACAATGACTCATAGAAACAACCAATAATACTGGGGAAATATCAGTATGATTCAGGACATGTAACAGGCCAAATTAAACAGGAGATTGATACCCGGTCTCCTCCCATCCCCAGACTGGAGAGGTCTGACACCAGGGCTAATTACACTCTGGAACAAATATGATCATCCACCGTGAGAGAGTTTAATCTGTGTGAAATTGGATTAAGGGGTGAAATAAAAACATTCCATTGCCCACCAGGACTTGTTGATGGCGACTGAAGGGCCCAATGAATGGCAATCATACCCTGTCAGAAGATATTGCCGTCCTCCAGACCTCTTCAGGCTAGTCTTCTTAAGGATAACCAATATAAGCCTATTAGCGACCTGAGACGATTATATTGGCTAAGAAATGGTTCTTATTATTGTCATTCTCTCGTGAAGCAACACAATATAGCTAAGTTAAGAATGGATATATATATTCAAATTGAGGAGGAATTTAAGTCAATACTTACATCACCCCACCTTCCGACCACATCGTTGATGTCGTTCCTGCCCAGAGAAAGATCCACAATGCACTTGTTCACCGCTTTACTGCTTTTCTCTGGTGTCAGATCCTCTTCATCTATGCCCACCCAGCCCAAAGATCGCACGGCAAACCGGATGGGCTTCTCTCCACCGACATCTTCAGGGTTTCCTGTGAGTTCTGATCTGTTGGAGGCAACAGCCGCAGTTCTGTTGATTGGACAATTTCAATATGAGCACTGACCAATGGGATGATTGATTGAGTACTGGACAATGGCCAGAGATGAACAAGTGACCAGAAGGTGGTAAATGACCATCAAAATGCTGAAGGCAAAGCAAGCAGTAGGCTGAGTAATCAGACCAGTACTATTTCATAGAATTTTCTTGCAAACAACACTTCCTTCAATCAACAACACTTCCTTCAATCAACAACACTTCCTTCAATCAACAACACTTCCTTCAATCATCAACACTTCCTTCAATCATCAACACTTCCTTCAAGCATCAACACTTCCTTCAATCAACAACACTTCCTTCAATCAACAACACTTCCTTCAATCATCAACACTTCCTTCAATCATCAACACTTCCTTCTATCAACAACACTTCCTTCAATCAACAACACTTCCTTCAATCATCAACACTTCCTTCAATCATCAACACTTCCTTCAATCATCAACACTTCCTTCAATCATCAGCTCTTTCATCCCTGTCCATTGTTATCAAAAATCTTCCAGCTCCTTTCCCGATATGAAACTATAACCCTTTGACTTCACTCTACAAATTACTGCCAGCTCCCGCAAGCATCCCAATCACAGTATGCAGCATATTTGAAGTTAAACACTGGTACTATTCAATAATATATCATTAATATTATCTCTTTTGAATATATAAAAGCAGACTGCCTTTTGAGCACAAGAACTTGAATATGCCCCTCAACTCCAATAAAAAATTATGATGGATTCTTTTCTCAATACAGAAGGATTATTCCGCTAGGTCGCGTAAGCCATAATTCTTAATATTCTACCTTCTGCGTGACTTTCTCCAAACTTTGAAGGGCTCTGTAAACTTTTGTCATTCAAAAAAATGCCACTTGTTTCTTTCCAGGCAGTTGATTATGGATTGCACATAATCTGTATAAAGCCTGTTGAGGGAGATTTTTAAATAAGATTCTACACCCTGTTTCTTTGATTAGGCAGTGAAGAACTAGTAAAGTGGCTCTATAGTTAGATCGAAACTTCATGGTAGATTTGAGTGGGCGAATGAAGTATGGAGGTATTCCCCGCTGCGATCTGTCTGGAGGGAATGTTGGTTGGCTGACCTGAATGACCCATTTTTTTTGGTATTATTTATCGAACATAGTAGCTTTGTCCACTTTCCTCCCGAAGATGGTTTAATGTGGAGATGTTTCATAAGACAGATGGTCTAGAGTAATTCCACATACAGAATTATTTCAAATGGATTTGTGTTAAGAAATTAAGGCTAGAAACTCTTCACACTACCATTTTGACATTTCCATCATTGGAATTTTTTATCAATTGATAAATGTAAAAGTGTACCTTCAATATAAGATGCATGTATCCTCCATTAATTTAATTCAAGCTCAGAGGGCTCGACTAACAAATGAATTGAACTAATTGGGTCTAAATTCTTTGTCTTGATCAAAGCACACACAATACGTACAGGTTTTGCAGAGACTTGGCCGCATACTGCAGAGCATGACCCTCAAACTCGTGGAGATGCTCCTCCGTCGCTGACAGGACACTAGTCGGAGTGGAGGGTACGGAGGCAGTCGATGTTCCAGAACTCGTACTCTGCAATATACAATTTTGTGATTATTTATCAGACAATTCAGTGTGGAGTATATCAGCTTCATGCAGGTCAAACTGAATTTTATGGATGTTCTTTGGCAATATAGAAAGGTACTCAGGTGTCAAAATGTTCACATGTCCACAAGTCCCTGACAGGTCATTTTTACATGACACAGGTAGAACTATCACATGGGACAGGCAGCAAAAATATCCTCAAATTTGAACTAATAAAATCACCTCAAATTCTGTAAAGTTCCATCACTACCAAGCTGTATTTGGGAATGGAAACATTGTAAATGTTCATATCTGACAATAGTGTTTATTTTAAAACCTATCTAGGGCTTTCAACCACTGGCACTCCATATGAAATTGATATGTGCAGTATTGAAAATGTAATGTCTAAAGAATGTGATAGTGAGCAAATCAACTGTGCAATCCATTCTGTGTAAAAATTAGCAGATATCAATGTGTTTTTTATCATTTAGTTCAATCTACATAAAGATGATTGCAGGATGCATTGCTTAGCTCTTCCATATATAAACCAGCATCTTTAATGTCAATAACTATCAATCTCAGTAGACAACTGGATTATATTGTCGATGTCCATATCATACACACATGCAAATATTTCTTTGTTATATCATATCAGATGTAATTTTGAACAAACATAATGCTACAACCTAAAAATCGATGTTTTATTTCCTCACTTTGCAATGAAAATTGCTTTGTGGTGGGCATGGTTGTTGCATCTGATCATACGTAATACAGGGATGAGAGTGCAGCAAGAAAAAAAAAATATCTGAAAACATTTTTTATTACTTTCAGACCAAAGCAAACATGAGGCACCAGAGGTGCTACAACTCCTCAGCCCCTTAACAGTCTAGACCAAGATTTTTTATGGGTGTAGAAGTTTGGATGCATAGCAGAGAGTTATGGCATGCGAAATGCAAACCCAAGCCACAACTCCGACAGATGAACGGATGGATACACTGACACCCGGACGGACAATCGGAATCCAGAATACCTCCCGACTATGTACAGGGGTTAACGTGAAACAAACAATTATTATTAATGATTCATATAAAAAGTTTGCAATAGATTCATAACAGATACGCAACAGTAAAAAATAAGGAAATTCCTGATATTTCTGTCCCACATATTTTTCATTTCATACAGCGATGGTTTTTACAGTGAGATCTAATTACCCCCCAAAAAAAAAGATAATCAGCCGAGGGAAGAAACTACCTGGCGCCAGTTGGGAACCATTACAGAGAGCATTCAAGGCTTCCAAAAAATAAACGAGCAAAGGTTTCCGCGGTTTAGTTGCACATTACGACATCAAAACATGTGGCAGGCCTGCACAAATTTGAAATCCAGGTAACCCAAACAAGAGTTACACCAAAAACTTTTCATGTAACTGTTTTATATTCACGTAACCCACGATATCTCGTTAACAATATAGTCGACGGCGACCATCTTGGTTAACGCAGTTTGGTGAAAAACAATTCCAGTCATCTTCTTATTGATGTTAAGTCACTCCCCAGATTTGAAGTCGATCGGTTGAATTGTTCTCGAGATAGCATGTTCATAACATTTGGGAGATGGATGGAATCTAAGATGGCTGATGGCGGCCATCTTGGTTAACGCAGTTTGGTGAAAATCAATTCCAGTCATCTTCTTATTGATGTGAAGTCACTCCCCAGATTTGAAGTCGATCGGTTGAATTGTTCTCGAGATATCGTGTTCATAACATTTTGGAGATGGATGGAATCTAAGATGGCTGACGGCGGCCATCTTGGTTACTGCAGTTTGATGAAAAACAATCCCAGCCATCTTCTCACTGATGTCAAGTCACCTCCCAAGTTTGAAGTCAATCGGTTGAACTGTTCTCGAGATAACGGTTCACAACATTTTTGGGATGGTTGGAATCTAAGATGGCCGACGGCGACCATCTTGGATAACACAGTTTGGTGAAAAACAATCCCAGCCATCTTCTCCCTGGAGATGTGAAATTCCAGTCATCTTCTTATTGATGTGAAGTCACTCCCCAGATTTGAAGACAGTCGATCGGTTGAATTGTTCTCGAGATATCGTGTTCATAACATTTTGGAGACGGATGGAATCTAAGATCGCTCACGGCGGCCATCTTGGTTAACGCAGTTTGGTGAAAATCAATTCCATTCATCTTCTTATTGATGTGAAGTCACCCCCCAAATTTGAAGTCGATCGGTTGAATTGTTCTTGAGATATCGTGTTCAGAACATTTTGGGGATGGATGGAATCTAAGATCCAGAGTTTGAAGTAGATCGGTTGAATTGTTCTTGAGATATCTCGTTAACAATATAGTCGATGGCGGCCATCTTGGTTAACGCAGTTTGGTGAAAAACAATTCCAGTCATCTTCTTACTGATGTGAAATCACTCCCCAGATTTGAAGTCGATCGGTTGAATTGTTCTCGAGATATCGTGTTCATAACATTTTGGGATGGATGGAATCTAAGATGGCCGACGGAGGCCATCTTGGTTAACGCAGTTTGGTGAAAAACAATCTCAGCCATCTTCTCATTGATGTCAAGTCACCTCCCAAGTTTGAAGTCAATTGGTTGAACTGTTCGAGATATCGCGTTCACAACATTTTGGGGATGGTTGGAATCTAACATGGCTGACAGCGGCCATCTTGGATAATGCAGTTTGGTGAAAAACAATCCCAGCCATCTTCTCACTGATGTCAAATCACCCCCCAAGTTTGAAGGTGACGAGTTGAATTGTTCTCGAGATATCGCGTTCACAACATGGTTGGGACGGAAGGACAGACGGACGGGTAGCATTTCCAAGTCCCCCTCCCACTTACGTGGCAGGGGACAATAACCACGGGGAGCTGATACAAGAGCTAAACATCACTTTTGCGAAGGGAGTGATTTGTTTTGTTCTTCCTATCATATTATATTTCTGATTAAATAAATCCATTTATTTTCAAACAAAAAAATAATGGAAATGAAATAATCTATATGTGATCTCAATAGTGATGAATTTCAACAGTCACCAGCAAGGGCGTCGGAAGCGGTACGGCAGGTACGGCCATGGCCATACCACTTTTGCGCGAACAAAAACGAAGAAGAAAGAAGGAAACACCAAATAAAAAAGAAAGTTTTGATAGCTTCCAAGTTGAAGAAGACTTTGATCGGTCCAGAGCGCCAGTGAATTTGTTAGGGGCTCTGAGCACCGACTAGCCCTCTTGGGACAATTTTGATTCGTGGAAAGTAAAAGTGGGATTAATTTCCACTCTTACTTGAGTGAAATTTCACTCACCGTTTTTTAGAAAGTATGTGCATAGCCCCCTCCCGCCCAATAATTTTGCTGCAAGTACTCTATTCTCTAATTCCTTGAAAGTAACTAACATTTTTTAACAATGAAATATTTCATTGTTGTTTATAGCCCGTTATAAAAAGAACACAGGAAGGAAGCAATCAGAGATTGCTCAATTGTATGCCCCCCCTTCCACTTTAATCCGACACTGCCCCGCCATTGTTCTGTTCTTTATTGGTTCAGCCCTACAAATCGCAATTCACAAAGATTTGAAGAAAAAAGGGCCATAACTCCTGAAAACATACGCGAAATGTGGAGAAACTTCACGCTGCACAACTACAGGGCACTGATCACATATCCTGCAAATTTCATAATTGTTCATACAATATTCACCGAGATCCAGCCCGGACAAGTTCCAATTCACAAAGATTTGAAGAAAAAAGGGCCATAACTCTTGAAAATATATGCGAAACGCGGAGAAAATTCACGCTGCACAACTACAGGGCACTGACCACACATCCTGCAAATTTCATAATTGTCCATACAATATTAACCGAGATCCAGCCCGGACAAGTCCCAATTCACGGAGAATTCAGGAACAAAGGGCCATAACTCTTGAAAATATAAGCGAAACGTGGAGAAACTTTACGCTGCACAACTGTGGGTCATTGACCACATATCATGCAAATTTCATACTTGTCCATACAATATTAACCAAGATCCAGCCCGGACAAGTCCCATTCACAGAGATTTCAGAAAAAGGGCCATAACTCTTGAAAATTATACCGGAACTCGGAAAAAACTCCACGCTGCACAACTACGAGCGACTGGCCACATTCCATGCAAGTTTCGATCCTGTCCATCAAATATTAACCGAGATAGACGGACAGACGGACGGACAAAGCGATCGCTATATGCCCCCCCTCTAGTTAGAGGGGGGGCCATAACGAGCGCCATCTGTATTATTGCAGAGGTAGCGCCGCTATCTATAATTTTAAATTATGAATTTAGACGGCCCTACTTCTAGAATGAATTTATTAACACCTCATTGTCCAAAAGAATTATATCGGTTACGTCTACACAATGTATCTAGGTTACTTTACTATACATATATTTTCTAATTCAGTATCGCAGAAATCCATGCACCATCGATTGCATTTTCATGGTAAAAGGATTGGAAGTGAACTAAAAAATACACTTCATTGCAGAGTGATTTTATTCGCCAGAAATCGATTAGAACGCGTCTCCAGCGATCTAGACCTCAAGAGCTGCCGGGGCCTAGGCGGCCCCTGGACCCTCGACTAAAGTGCTAAGATAGTAATCCCCCGGCCCCAATCAAGAATTGCTTCCGCCGGCCCTGCCTTGTAAGGCCGTACCACTTTGAATTTGCTTCAGACGCCCCTGACCAGTGGTTACCAGTAGACTCGTCAATTAATTCAAGCTCACTAGGAGCTTGAACAATTCTAGTTATTGTTCTGTCATTATTTCTGGTAATGACTCAACTGCCAACTAATTTATAAATTGGAATGAACTGGCTTTCCTGACTGGGGTGATTATGTCATATAACAATATAACTTTTATAATGTAAATGTAATATTTTATCTTAGTTTTAACATTTTCTGTATGTATTTCATGTATAGAAATAAGGAATGATTGATTGATCACATTAAAAAAAAAACGGTAGCCATTTGATTACATGAGGAATATCAAAATTGTCAGTGGCTACAACAATTGCCACATGTATAGACGTTCGACACATAATGGTTTAAAATAAACGAAAATGAAACTCACTCGATTCTATAACCTCAAAGATCAGATCGAGCAGTGACACAGTTCTGCAAAGTCGGAAACCAATCATCATTGCATAGTGTATGCGCAAAGAGCAGAGTCCGTGAAGGTTCTCGAAAATCCCCGGCCGACAGAATTTAAGTGAACGAGAAGAATGGGTGGCGAATCATCAGACGAGTCACAGCTCAATATTGCTGAAGAGTATCAACAGTCTCTGTATAATGATGATGTGTAAATCATCCACTTTTCTTAGAAAACTTTGCATGTTGCTTCAACGAAAATTTCCTGCAGTTCCCGCCATTACGTTTATAGCTCTCCGCACACTTGTTGGCACACTTGGCAAATATTGCACCATCCCATGCTATAAATAGCCTGTGCAGGAGACTACCCCTCGTCTTCTCATTTGACTTGATGTAGCTTGACAGTTGAATCTCGATCTATCCAAAATGCATAAACAAATTTACCTGTCTTCTGCTTCAGGAGGATGCTTTATTAACGGATATTAAAATCCACGAAAACCTCGACACAGCGTAATGGGAGACAAACAGTAGCGTCTATTCTTGTTGGTGAACCGCCCACTGTGTGTCCAAGCAGGAGTCGGCATTTATTATCAATAGTTTATTGCACGACTTTGAGACATACAAAGCATGGCAAGAGACAAAGTAGTTGAAAATATTTACATTATATACGGTGCATACATTGCGATACAACATAATCGCAATAATAACGTGAAAGTAGTACTATTTACATAGTGGACAACAGGAAGTGCTCTGCTGGAGGAGTTATTTTGGTGTTATGCGCAGCTGGTACATGTTATTGATGGAGAGTGTGACTTTGGGGTTGTTCGGGTTGAGGGGGATTGTCAATTGTTCGTCGTCAGAGATTCCTCTGTCCAAAAGATTGGGTAACAGGGAAATCAATGACAGGCGAGAGGTGTCATATTTTGGGCAATATAGTAGGAAGTGTTTTTCGTCTTCTATTTGGTTTGTGTGGCATTCAGTACATAGTCTTTGGTGTCGTGGTATTTTCTTGTATCTCCCAGTTTAAATCTGCAGTTTGTGGGCGCTGATGCGGAGTTTACTGATGGTTTGTTTGTGTGTAGTGGATTTGATGTGTTTCAAATAGTTCTGGATGTTATATTCTTTGTATATTTTTGTAAATAGGGTAAGTTTTCCCTCTTCTGTTGCTCTAGTTACTGTTAGCTTTTGGAAGAAAGAGGATTTATATGGACTGTTCATGCATATGTAATCTGAGCACGTGCTCCAGCAAGAAGGCGGGAACGGCCCGCTCACAAGATCATTTGACAGTTCATACCCGACTAAACAACAGTGTGCGGAAGTCAATCCTTATAATTCTACGCTCTCATCTTCAGGTTATATGTGTTCAATTTTTGGAAAAGAACTATGACGAAACACGAAACGCCTGTTACTAAAAAAGCATCAATGATGTCGATCAGGCAGAGAGAGACTCCAACAAACTTGTAGTACGGTACTTGTAAGGGGATTTCCCAAACACAGACCGCCTCGCATACTTTGTCCATATTCGTATCACTCCGCAACACTAATAATGACGCTACTATAAATCGTGTTTGTTTTTCAATTCATAATATTTCTTATTCTGCGTGACAGTGATGCTATTCTGTAGATGATATGTATTCTTGGTAGCTAGATAAATGCCACAATCTGCTGGAACTAAATTATCCGGCCGATTGTTTCGTTTTGGGGGGTGATTGTGGTTTTGTTGTTGGGGGTGATGGCGGTTTCTTGGTACCCCAATGCGCATACTGTCTCGGGAACGGTGATTTCGTGGATACTTCCACAGAAAACACACGATACTTTCACAATAACACAGTGGCTATATAAAACGTTATCATTTATTCCAAAATCTATCTGTGTAACTATTTGTCATCAAAAATATTTCCCCGCCAAGAGAAATTGTTGAAAACTCTGCAAAGTTTTTCTCGCCCGAGCAAACGCATGCTAATTCAATTCAATTTATTGTATTTGAGGTCGCATACAAACATAAAATTCATAACTGAACAAAGATACCCACAAGTACATGTCTTTCTGATAATTATTCAGAAATCAGATCCACTTACTCCTGATATGCATGCTGGCAACGAAGTCTATTTTCACCCAAACCAAGCTAAGATAAAGAACGACGATTTTGAGATTTTTGTTTCTGTAGTGAGCGAAAAGAATTTAACGTCGCTTTCAACAATATTTCAACTTGATCGCGATAAACCAACTAAGCACCACCCAGCCAAGTGGCGTTCTTGGTCCATGTACTTCAAAGAAGAAATCTTTGAAGTAGCATGGAACCAGACACCCTCCATCCACCTTATAAAACACTGAGGACAGCCCATGACAGACAGGATCCTTACATGGTGCAATAAAGACAAGTGTTTCAACACCATTTCAGTCGATATATGTATTGGTTAATTCCTATTCCGTTTCACACCTAGAAACCACACGGGTTGGGTCCTATTTCTTTTAAAACCCGATACCCCACAGGTGGGTGCCCCATGTAGTTATAGTTACCTCTTATGGCAAGCTCTCGGAGGAGCTGGGCGAGTGTCCCAGTAAGTCACCTCTTACGACAAGCTCTCTGAGGAGCTGAAACCCATTCTGACCATGACCTGGAGTGTGGACGATGACACCCCAGGTCAATCCTGGGAGCCTCATGGGGCTTCCTACATGGATTTCAGCATAGAGATAAAATCTGGTAATCTAAATTAAGACTCTGAATCGTCCTTGATATTGAAGTTCGGGTCAAATTATCTGAGTGCACGTCGTATGCGTGTGACAGATTTGGCTGTGATGCAGGAGCCTCATGGGGCTTCCCACATGGATTTCAGCATAGAGATAGGATGACTTAAAAAAAAAAAATTATTTAAATTATACTGAATTTAAATTCCACTGGGGCCTGTGATAAAATCTGGTATCTAAATTAAGACTCTGAATTGTCCTTGATATTGAAGTTCGGGTCAAATTATCTGAGTGCACGTCGTATGCGTATGACAGTTTTGGCTGTGATGCAGGATCTATCAGTGCTGGTAAATATATTTCGGTACAACGGTAATAAATTCACATAATCAAATTAAAGCAATTCCATTAATTTTGATGTATCGATAGGACAGCTATTTGAAAGCCAGGTTGGACTTTATTGACAAGCATGGCAAGGGGCACCAAGGCCAACAGGTTATTGTGTCAGAATGACAGTGGCCTAGATGCTGTAGGTGCATCAACATGTCTACCCTTGCAACACATGACTGTGGAGGGGTGTGGATCATTTGAGTTCTATTTGAGTTCTATGATCCTTAGCTATCTCTCTTCCTTGCCAGTGTTTGGTGCAACACTTTCCAGCCAAATGCACAAAAATCAGATATCTGGACTTGATTCCATGTTTCTGATTTCAAAATGTGGGACTGTCTCTATAACAATTAAGAAGCTCCAAAGAAGCAAAATTGCAGGACCTACATTAGATCAAAGTTGTGTTCATACATTCCATATGAATGAGTCACTGGCAACACCATTCTACTGAATATGCAAATCATTATTTACTTATAGACCAACTAATGGCCAGTCCTGCCCTAGAGTGAATGAACCAATGGCAGACATACAACTTTACTATGGAGCTCTTTGATAGGCTACATGCAAATAAGAGTATGTAAATCAGTATAAAAGTAGGGCTAATGTATGCATACTTCCAGATCCCTTTTTAGAAGACCGGAAAATGGTAGAAAAATAAAAAAAAATGTAAACTAGAGCCTATGGGCTTTAATGAGATCTGGTAGCCGGGTTATTGGGGGATAAGTTTGTAATGAAATAAACGCACAATTATATATTTAATTTCAAGTTAAGGACAGGTGGCACCAGGCCCGAATGTATGTGGCTAAAACACAATCACAAGTTACATCCTGTGACAAGGTGTATGAAGGGCCGTTCGCGCCATAAACACATCCTTTAAACGTTTTAACTTCTTAAACGTTTAAAAATTGTAAAGCTTTTAAAAGTTTAAACGTTTAAACTTGAACCAACCAATCAGATGTTATGAACTGACATTTTCCTGTTAAAAAGCAAACGTTTCCAGTTGTAAATTCGTGACTTCAGACGTTTTCTGTCAAAAGAAAAATTCAGTCTTTTAAAGGTTTCCGGTTCAAAAGATAACGTTTCCGGTTGTGATCGTCCAATCAGATTTTTTATTTGGGCCGCGTGTATTCCAACATATACACCAACACGTGCAAATCTCCACTGGCAAACGTTTCCGGTATGTAGTGTATTTTAACCAATGAAAACCGTTCTTACAAATTAGGTTTTGGAGAATATCTTTGACTTTGACATCGGGACAATTTGCGCAGGACATGATGCACGGTCGGCATGAGGAATACAATATGCTCGAATATTTGTAAGGGTTATTTTGATTGGTTCAAACAGACTACATAGCGGAAACGTTTTGCCAGTGGACACGTGTTGATGTTGAGGTTTGAACATATGCGGCAGCAATAAAAAAATCTGACTGGACGATCACAACCGATAACGATTTCCCTTAAACCGGAAACGTTTAAAAGTCTTGAATATTACTACTGGAAGCGTTTGCCTTTTGACAGGAAACGTCTAAGTATTGGACGTTACAACAGCAAACATTTGCTTTTGGACAGGAAAGGTCTTCCAAATGTCAATTCATGACATCTGATTGGTTGGTGCAAGTTAAACGTTTAAATTTATTAAACGTTTGGATTTATGGCGTGAACGGCCCGTCTTGAAAGGTACCGATATAATGAAGTTGAACATACCAAATAAAGGCAGTTCTAGGATAAAAAGTAACTCCGAAAATGGAAGCCGAGATATAGAATATTATATCACAATGACTTCCATTTTCGGAGTTACTTTTATCGTAGTTTATGTGAAATTGATCTGTGGGAACAATGAAAGGTAGTCCTATAATGAGGGAAGTTGCACACGTTACGCTAACCATGTGTTACCCAATTAATTTCCGTCCAATTAGACACTACAGTAGGTGCTCATCCAACCTTGACTCAACCAAAATAGCTGAATTTTGCTCTTAATCTTGATACATAATTTCTCCAATACGTCAGTTCGGGATTCCAGATAAACACCATGTTAATTTAACCAGCATAAAGAAAGCAATATGATACCTTCTTTAAACATGGTATTGTTGGTGTTGTGTTGAGACTGCAAACTGACCTGTTTGAGAATTCGAAGTCTAGGCCTAAATACCCACAGGTCAGTTTGTACAGAACATACATATGTACCTAAATGGTAAATAAGAGAGATTATACCTAGGGGTAAATATAGATTGATTTAGTGTTATGAGTGAGAAGGGCTGGACATCAAGTTTGATGATGGTTATATATGTCACAAGTCAGGATAAGATAAGACATGTATTACACTTTCTGGATAGTCCACAGGTTGACTGGTGGAGTACAAGATAGGAAAAGATTATAAGATATGTTACAGCTTGCTCTTGTGTGAAAAGCAAACAGTGGCCTGCAAAGGTGATAATGAGACAATGGTGGCCAGGTTGGCTGCTATGGTAGAGCATCTCTCACATATACACCTAACCAGCTAAACTGTATAATTTTCTCAGCAGAGTCCAAGCTTTGGTAAAGTGACGATACCAGTCTGCCATACTTTAGAGCGTATTAATCTCATATTTTGTGGGAAAACAATGAACAGAGTAATATTTAATGCAGATAAGGGATCAAATATATGCCAAGTGACTATTAGTGACTAAATATAGACATACAAAAGCCTTTCAACCACTAAGGATCCCCAAAACTCATCTCTATGGAACTACTTTCATGCAGCGTAAGGCTATCCCGTGAGTCGGTTTGCACTTTTGTCCGTTCCCTACAGCATACTAAAGAGCCTCTGGCTGACGCCAGATCTCAAAAAATAAATAATGACCGATTTGACCTGAAAGTCTCAAAGGCACAAGTAAAAAATAAAAGGATCATAACCTGTAAGTTTCAAAAACTTCCTCGAAATAGTTTTCGAGATACGGCTCGGACAGACGGACAGACACACTGCTGGGGCCACAACAATACTCCTTAGCCCGTAGGGGCTGAGGAATAAAAATTACAAAATTCTCAAATTTTCATATCGCAAAACCTTGTAAGATGTAATAGTGATATGTTCAAAGTCAACATTTTGGAAGTTGCTAAAAACTTTATAAAGACCAAATATGGCCTAAATATGTGACAACTTGGCACCTTTAACCAGTAGCCCTGGGCTATATAATGCTAGATCCGTTCTATTTATTATTTTTTTTGTGCTGAACATTTGTATGAAGATAATCAAGGCACAGCATGGGCTGATGGGTCTTCAGTGAAGGTTGACACAGACCTCAAATATTGCTTGAACAATTTGTATTCATTGTTGTCTACAAGATATAACATCAAAGTAGTTTATCATTGACAATTCCTAACTTGTAAAACACCGAGATTGGATCTTTGTCAAGGTTCATCACCCTAGGCCTGGTCGAGCATCCTTGTGAGCTATTCATAAGATGTGTCAGATCTTGGATGAATCTGGTGACTATTAGGGATCTCAATATGCTGCAACAGACAAACTGGCTGGCAAAGGAGCCCCAGTACTTAACTCAATATTCTGCAAGGAAAGCAGGGCATGAATAAACTTTACCAGACCATCAGGCTGGTATATTTCATTATACAAAGGAGAAATTCTTTAATTATAACCAGCCAGTGGGGCTAGTTAGCTAGCTTTAGAACTATATCACTACTGGACAAACACACCATGAAATACCATGAATGCCCCATTAAATGCGAAAATTTGATCAATTGGACCATTAATTTTTTGCACTGCCATCAATTGATAATCGGATGATAAATTCAGTGTCCTTAATTGGCCATTAATAATAAATTTCATGGCCGTTAATTTTAAAAGCACCATGTTTAATGCCCATGGAAAGGAGCATAATGGCCATTAATGCATACCGGCTGCTATCTTATAAAATTCATTGCCATGAATATGCAGTAAAAATAATTAATGACTATGAAAAAAGATAATCTGATGGCCATGAATTTCACAATACAAACATTGATGGCCATGAAAATCTGATGAAGTATGATTAATGGACATTGATGGCCATGAACATCTGATTAAGTACGATTAATGAACATTGATGGCCATGAACATCTGATTAAGTACGATTAATGAACATTGATGACCATGAAAATCTGATTAAGTATGATTAATGGGCATCAAAACCAATGTCCCAAATAATACATTACTTCCTGGCGTGGGATTAGCCGGAATCAGGAAACAGGGCGTCTCGCCCAGTTACTATCACAGGACAAATAGGCCGGGGTCCAGGGGCCGCCTAGGCCCCAGGGGTCCAGATGCTCTGAGATGCATTCTAGGGCAATTCTGGCCATGTAGATGGCAAATCACTGAGTCTTTTTCTACAGACTTTCAGGTCCTTTTATGCAGTATAAAAATGAAACAAAATCTAAATTTTCAAGGGGAGCTTTTGGTTACTCTTCTCAAAAATGCCAATGCAATGAAGAATAATATTGGAGAGAGTGATCAGTCTTGTATCACTCAGGCTAACCAGAATCCAGTGATCATCTTTTTTTAAAAATTATATTTAACTTTAGGGTTAATAACTTTACAGGGGTCAAAATGTTAGATCAAAAATATCTGCTGACGAGTAAAATCTAAGCTCAGGTCGTCCTCCTGACGATCACAAAAAATTGGCTTTCATAAAACAAACTGTCAATGTGATGAACTGATGAACAGAATTGTTGAAATGTTTGTTCATCTTTCCCGCTGACTGCCGGCCGCTGGCCATGTTTGCCAGTCTTGAGTGGATGCTGGTGTAAAATGGTCCTATGTGAACGACGTTTGTTCCTGCTCCACCAATACTATTACCAAGAGTGATCTCCCTTAGTCTCATAACTTCAGGATATGACAGCATCAGTTCCCTAGGAACAATTTCACCCATGCACTCATACAATCATCTCGGCGCCAAAATTCAAATAGCAGACGGTCAGACCCAAACTCACTGCTGGTGTGCAGACAGTTCCATGCAAATGTTGATTGCATGAGATTACGTATTGTTTTCCTTGCAACTTAAAATCTGTTGACAGGTATGGATATTTGCTCATTTGTTTTAAGTGCCAAGCTTCCAAATTTGATTGTTTTGCTGAACCCATTTGAAAAGAAATGGGTTTGTAAATTTCTGCTTGCGTAGAACATTACCGCGGGTCCAGTTTCCGTTTTTTCTACAACAACATTTCGTTGATCATCTAAGATAATAGGAAATGTTTGAGGCTGGCATGATCTTTATAAACATGAAATACTTTTGAAGCTATACGAAATTCATAAGAAGTGATGTATTCATAGAATACAAGAGACCTCTTGATCTTGTTAGCGGTCTACATCGTCGTTGTTGTTGTTGTTGTTGGAATGGCTTCCTGTTTTCACTCTGTCACATTACGATGGGACGGGATTTTTGGCAATATATCGGAGCCAGTTCTTTTCAGAGAAGTGAAATTACCCACAGTATCTATATGTAATTTTTGCATTTTTATTCTGAAATTTGAAGGAAATATATCAGAATAAAAACAAATCTCCAATACCTCACATGTTATTTTCATAGTTCCTGCAAGCCCATGCACCGTCAGTGTGCTTTGAAAATAACATGCGAGGTATTGGAGATTCTCTTTGATTCTGAACAGTTTTCTCTCAAATTTCAGAATAAAAATGCACAAATTACATATAGATACTGTGGGGAATTTCACTTCTCTGAGAAGAAATGGCTCTGATATATTGCTGAAAATACTGTCGCATCGTAATGTGAGACAGTCTGTTACTGCAGGGAGAGAGAGAAAAAAACTATACCTCCAGCAAAGATACAATTTCTTCAAATCACTAAATGGTATGGATTATCTAAAACCCAGTTAAAGTTGTGTATAAATTTATCCTGTACATCGGATGCCGTACTGGTTGCTCACAAGACCCCGCTCACAATTATCATTGATTTATTACTGTAGTTTATTTCAAATACTGGTCTTCAAACTTAATTCTCCCAAACAATTTTGCAGAGTACGTGAGAGGAAAATATTACTAATCCAGTTGCAGTCCATATCTGAAATAAATTCTCATTTGTATGTTTAAAAATTTTTACTGCATGCATGCCTTGATGACGATTTTGCCCTGCAGGCTATATCAGTTGCATGGTATTGTATTCGGTCATTGTATTCGAAATACATTCCATTAATATTCGAATACAATCATGCAATTTGTCTATCGATCTGAATTGTGGTTCTGCATTGTGGTTCAACCGTTATAAAACCTTCGAATACAAATCTAATACAAATATTTCAGCTCATATA
>JAVTVY010051863.1:0-27838 GCA_036873755.1 Hanleya hanleyi
GGTATCAAAGTGAAGCATTCGTGAAGGGGCATCTGATGGGCTGGGTATGGGTTTGAAATATCGGCATTCTGCGCATGCGCGGTGGCCAAAGGGTATGAAAATAGACGTTTTGGAGCTAGGGGAGCCACTAAGGGTCGGATGGGGTCGAGTGAGGTATCAAAGTGAAGCATTCGTGAAGGGGCATCTGATGGGCTGGGTGTGGGGTTGAAATATCGGCATTCTGCGCATGCGCGGTGGCCAAAGGGTATGAAAACAGACGTTTTGGAGATAGGGGAGCCACTAAAGGGAGCCACTAATGGTCCAATGGGGTGGAGTGAGGTATCAAAGTGAAGCATTCGTGAAGGGCATTTGACTGGACTAGCGGCTTGGGCGCTGTCACCATTCTGCGCATGCGCAGACAGGGAATTGTGGGAAAAGGGTATGGAAATAGACGTTTTGGGAGCTAGGGGAGCCCCTAATGGGCCGATGGAGTCGTATGAGGTATCAATGTGAAGCCTATGTGAGGGGGCATCTGACTGGACTAGTGGCTCGAGCGTTGTCACCATTCTACGCATGCGCAGACAGGGAATTGTGGGAAAAGGGTATGGAAATAGACGTTTTGGGATCTAGGGGAGCCCCTAATGGGCCGATCAAGTTGTATGAGGTATCCATGTGAAGCCTATGTGAAGGGGCATCCAGTAATGGGTGGGTGTACGTAAAATTATTCCTGAAAAAAAAAAAACGGAACACGGACTTTATCAAAAAATCTTGGAAAATGCCTATATGGGGTATGGGGGGTATATAGGTCGCCGGGCTTAACGGAGCTTGCCTATCAATAGAGTTATCTCCCCCTAGTTCCAGGGTGGGAGTATGTAAAAATTTTCCTGAAAAAATACGGAACACGGACTTTATCCTAAATTACGGGAAAATGCCTATATGGAGTATGGGGGGTATAGGATCATCCTGGGAAACCTACTTCTAGACATTTGCGGTGTGGTTGTTTGGATTCGTTTTCTTAGTCTCGTCAAGACAAACATGATAGGAAGTGCCGCGGAGCGAATCGTTGAAATTTTTGAAAACGTGCCACACAGCCCATATAGTCCCATACTGGGGATATAGAACCAATGTTTGTCCCACTGGGAAACCTACTTCTATACATTTGCGGTATGGTTGTTTGGAATTGTTTTCTTAGTCTCGTCATTTAGAACATGATAGGAAGTGTCCCGGAGTGAAACGGTGAAATTTTTGAAAAAAGTCACGGAGACCCATATAGTCTCATACTGGGGTATAGGGCCAATGTTTGTCCCACTGGGAAACCTACTTCTATACATTTGCGGTATGGTTGTTTGGATTTGTTTTCTTAGTCTCGTAATTTAGAACATGATAGGAAGTGTCCCGGAGCGAAACGGTGAAATTTTTGGAAAGAGTCCCATATAGACCCATATAGTCCCATACTGGGGGTATAGGACCAATGTTTGTCCCACTGGGAAACCTACTTCTATACATTTGCGGTATGGTTGTTTGCATTTGTTTTCTTAGTCTCGTCAAGACAAACATGATAGGAAGTGTCCCGGAGCGAAACGGTGAAATTTTTGAAAAAAGTCACCGAGGTCTGTCTATAGCCCATATAGACCCATATAGTCCCATACTGGGGTATAGGACCAATGTTTGTCCCACTGGGAAACCTACTTCTATACATTCGCCGTATGGTTGTTTGAATTTGTTTTCTTGGTCTCGTCAAGACAAACATGATAGGAAGTATCCCGGCACGAAACGGTGAAATTTTTGGAAAAAGTTCACCGAGACCTGGGTAGGCCTATACTGCATGGCTATGGGAGTATAGGTCCATACGGGGTGGACGTGTTGGAGTCTAGGTGAGTCCCTGGTGGTCCAGTGGGGTCGAGTGAGGTCTTATTTTGAAGCTCTCATGCAGGAGCACCGGACTACACTAATGGTTCGTACGTTGTCATTATTCTGCGCATGCGCAGCCTGGCCGTAGTATAGAAAGCAGGCATTTTGGGGGGGGTGTGTGTGTGTGGGTGTGTTTGGGTTAGAGATGGGCTATTCACGGTTCGAATGGGTCGTCTGAGGTGTCAAAGTGAAGCTTGTGTGGGGTAGAGTCAGAATGGCGTGTTTTAAAATGCAAGTCGCGTCAATTTGCGCATGCGCAGTTGGTTGTAGTAAGTAAAGTGGCCATTTTGGGGCAGTGCAGGAAGGTATTTGGTGTCGAGATGGGCTATTCACGGTTCGAATGCGTCCTGGAAGGTGTCATCTTGTAGCTCTCGGGGTGTAGACCCCGATTTTAGGGCTGCCCACGTCACCTGTGACGTCATCGGTGACGTCATCAGTACGAGTAGTAGCGAAAGTGGACATTTTAGGGCACTGAAGGATAATATTTGGGGTAGAGCGGGACCATCTTTGGTCCGAATGCGTCGTGGGAGGTGTCATGTTGTAGCTCTCGGGGTGTAGACCCCGATTTGAGGCATGTCCGCAGCATCTGTGACGTCATCGGTGACGTCATCAGTACGAGTAGTAGCGAAAGCGGGTATTTTGGGGCAGTGAAGGAAAGTATTTGGTGTAGAGATGGACCATCCTTGGTCCGAATGCGTCGTGTGAGGTGTCATCTTGTAGCAACGCCCGCCAACACCAAGCTCAATGCTTCAACGCCCTGGTGAAATAGCTCAGAAGCTCTGATTTTCTAGATATTCCATGGAATTGTCACTCATTCTTCGAAATGCAGTGACGTCCGTCGTTACGCCTTAACAGACCGGAGACAGTACAACAACAACAACAAGGATGAGACATGAGAGAACAACAACAACAAGAAGTTTTTTCATATAGTTTATTCTCCCCAATGTTACATCATACCCACGCTGGGGGAGCCGCGTTGGGTATATTTACAATTCAAGAAGACTCTTGTCCAATCAGAGGCCATCATTTGCATCTGTCATATTCGTTCCTGTCCGTTAGATGTATTCTTGTCCAATCAGAAGTCTCCATTTCAGAAAGTTCCATCTTCGGCCATGTTCGCTTTGAACCGTTTATTCTAATCATCGTCGGGCAGCCCAGGATACCGTTGAGGCAACATATCCTCAGATAGTTGTTTGTGCATTCTGAGTATCTATCAGTGCATGGGTGAATACATTCACCCGATGGGAATATTCCGTAGTTTGGTCACGAAGAACGTAACATTGGTCACACTCTCCACTGTCCACTTGATGTTGGGGCGTTGTTGTTGGGCCCATTCCAAGGGATCCACGGTGTCCAGTTTCTCCAGCATCGTCTCTAGCGACACTCGGTTAATGATGGTAAACGGTTGGTCAAATACCGGGATGTTACTGCTCGGGTAAAAGTATCGGACTTGGACTGTCTCCTTATGCTGCAGCACATAAGCAAGAGCCAGATTCAATCTGAAGGCCGTAGTTTGATCTTTGAAGATGGCTTCCACGTAGCTACGTAGACGGGCGAGATCGGTCAGTCGGAAATTGTAGATATCTTGAATAGGGCGATGACGGTTGGAACAGTGCCGTATCATGGACCAATGGCGCCGATAGATGTCACTCACTGGATGGGCGTCCTGTAAGGAGTGAGTGAGTGAATAGGGTTTAACGTCGCTTTCAACATTTTCTCAGCTATATCACGACGGGGAAGGGAAGGGAGGGGAGGGGGAGGGGCAGGGGTACCTACTTTTAACAGAGCAGATCTAATGCTGCCATTTTATAGTGCTGTCCCACTGAAATATCATGCCGTAGGCAGACATGACACCCCACTCAGTCACATTATACTGACACCGAGCGAACCAGTCCTTGTTCTATCCTCTTAATGCTGAGCGTAAGCGAGGGAGCAACAAGTTCCATTTTTCAAGTCTTAGGTATGACCCGGCCTGGGATCGAACCCAGTACCTACCGCTTACGAGGCCGACGCTCTAACCTTATGGGCTCGTCCAGAAAATGTTCGATGTTGTCAGGCGTATGACTCGAAACCGTAATGGTGGGGTCCGGCTGGATATCCAGGCTCTTCTGAACTGTGGGTATAGGCGGGCTCTCCGTGATCACATTCGTCTCCCCGGGCTCATCTTCACTAGATCTCATCCTCATGGGTGCCTCTTTAGTGGAAAGTTGTCGCTCATACCGTGGTGATGGACTATGAATCAAACGTTGGTGCTGTCTTAACTGACTGGATCGTTTGAAGAGTTGACCATAACCGTTACATTTTTCCGTCGCGCCCTCGTGGAATGAGCGTTCGTGGCGCAGTAAATGATCCTCCCGATTGAATGACCGTGCGCAGGTTGTACAAGTATACCGAGCATCGTTGTGGGTGGAGGCCTCGTGGCGTCGTAAATTATCTAGACGAGTAAACAGCTTCTGGCAAGTTGTGCAAGTGAACATCTTGGTGGTTGACAGAGTGTCTGATGAAACGGTCAGGCCGCTTCCCTTTTATAGCACGCTAGCTGGTGATCTATTTTTAGCACACTCAGTTCAACTATCCCCAAGTCGAGGGCCGAGCCGTGACATCTTCGGTAACCTCCGTGTCTCTTCGGTCACCTCCGTAACGTCAACGATCAACATGTAGACATATAGAGTATGTACGGCATGTTATGGTATTCATCAGTGCATGAGTGACGCATTCAGCCGATGGGGGTGGTCGGTCAGCTTGGTAACGAAAAACGTAACATTGGTCACACTCTCCACTGTCCACTTGGTGTTGGGGCGTTGTTGTTGGGCCCATTCCAAGGGATCCACGGTGTCCAGTTTCTCCAGCATCGTCTCTAGCGACGCCCGGTTAATGATGGTAAACGGTTGGTCAAATACCCGGATGTTACTGCTCGGGTAAAAATATCGGGCTTGGTCTGTGTCCTTATGCTGCAGCACATAACCAAACGCCAGATTTAATTTGAAGGACGTAGCTTGGTCATTGAAGATGGCTTCCACGTAGTTGCGTAGACGGGTGAGGTCAGTCAGTCGAAAATTGTAGATATCTTGAATAGGGCGATGACGGTAGAAACAGTGCCGGATCATGGGCCAATGGCGCCGATAAATGTCACTCACTGGATGGTCTTCGTGTAACAGATCGCTGGGAACATTTATGGGTTCGTCCACGAAGTGTACTTTGCCCTCCACGTCGTACAAAATCTGGCCCAAGGTCTTGTCGTCGGAATTTGACTGTTGAATTAGGGCGACATCATCATCGGCCCTCGTGCGATGGGTGGGAGTTCTCCCTGTTTCGATATTGATGCCTACGGGCTCTTCTACCTGCAAACGTGGCTGCGGAACAGGGTGTCGTGTGCGTTGGTGTCGCAGCAACTGACTGGTCAGTTTGAAAAGCCGACCACATTCTTCGCATGGACGCTTGGGTACTTCATGGCGTGCACGTGTGTGGCGCTGTAAATGATCCGGGCGCTGAAACGACAGTGTACATATCGTACAGTTATACCGGGCGGTTCCTTCGTGCTTGGTAGCCTCATGGCGGCGCAAGTCGTGCAGACGAGTGAATGATTTCGAGCACGTAGTACAAGTGAACATCTTGGTGGTTGACAGAGTGTCTGATGAAACGGCCAGGCCGCTTCCCTTTTATAGCACGCTAGCTGGTATCATCTTCGGGCACCTCCGTGTCTCTTCGGTGATCTCCGTGACATCTTCGGTGACCTCCGTGTCCCGTGTCACGTGACCGGAACTGACCTTTGACCCCGGCGCGCAAATGGGCGTCAACGCCCGGTGGTGGTGGTGGGAACTCCCGTGTGGCAGAACTCTTGGATCGGAGCCCTTGGAGCTCAAAGCCTGTGGAGCTCAGATCTCGGAAGTGACATTTGCATATGACCTCTGTGAGGTCACTTCCGCTTCCGTTCACGTGACCGGAACTGACCTTTGACCCCGGCGCGCGAAAGGTTTCCACCACCGCGGAAACACCCTAATTCAACAGTCAAATTCCGACGACAAGACCTTGGGCCAGATTTTGTAAGAGGTGGAGGGCAAAGTACACTTCGTGGACGAACCCTTAAATGTTCCCAGCGATCTGTTACACGAAGACCATCCAGTGAGTGACATTTATCGGCGCCATTGGCCCATGATCCGGCACTGTTTCTACCGTCATCGCCCTATTCAAGATATCTACAATTTCCGACTGACTGACCTCACCCGTCTACGCAACTACGTGGAAGCCATCTTCAATGACCAAGCTACGTCCTTCAAATTAAATCTGGCGTTGGTTATGTGCTGCAGCATAAGGACACAGACCAAGCCCGATATTTTTACCCGAGCAGTAACATCCGGGTATTTGACCAACCGTTTACCATCATTAACCGGGCGTCGCTAGAGACGATGCTGGAGAAACTGGACACCGTGGATCCCTTGGAATGGGCCCAACAACAACGCCCCAACACCAAATGGACAGTGGAGAGTGTGACCAATGTTACGTTTTTCGTTACCAAGCTGACCGACCACCCCCATCGGCTGAATGCGTCACTCGTGCACTGATGAATACCATAACATGCCGTACATACTCTATATGTCTACATGTTGATCGTTGACGTTACGGAGGTGACCGAAGAGACACGGAGGTTACCGAAGATGTCACGGCTCGGCCCTCGACTTGGGGATAGTTGAACTGAGTGTGCTAAAAATAGATCACCAGCTAGCGTGCTATAAAAGGGAAGCGGCCTGACCGTTTCATCAGACACTCTGTCAACCACCAAGATGGTCACTTGCACAACTTGCCAGAAGCTGTTTACTCGTCTAGATAATGTACGACGCCACGAGGCCTCCACCCACAACGATGCTCGGTATACTTGTACAACCTGCGCACGGTCATTCAATCGGGAGGATCATTTACTGCGCCACGAACGCTCATTCCACGAGGGCGCGACGGAACAATGTAACGGTTGTGGTCAACTCTTCAAACGACCCAGTCAGTTAAGACAGCACCAACTTTGATTCATAGTCCATCACCACGGTATGAGCGACAACTTTCCACTAAAGAGGCACCCATGAGGGTCAGACCTAGTGAAGATGAGCCCGGGGAGACGAATGCCACTGGTGATGCGATCACTGAGTGATGTGACTATACTATACCCACAGTTCAGAGCCTGGATATCCAGCCGGACCCCACCGTTACGGTTTCGAGTCATACGCCTGACAACATCGAACATTTTCTGGACGAGCCCATAAATGTTCCTAGCGATCTCTTACAGGACGCCCATCCAGTGAGTGACATCTATCGGCGCCATTGGTCCATGATACGGCACTGTTTCAACCGTCATCGCCCTATTCAAGATATATACAATTTCCGACTGACCGATCTCGCCCGTCTATGTAGCTACGTGGAAGCCATCTTCAAAGATCAAACTACGGCCTTCAGATTGAATCTGGCGTTTGGTTATGTGCTGCAGCACAAGGAGACAGTCCAAGTCCGATACTTTTACCCGAGCAGTAACATCCAGGTATTTGACCAACCGTTTACCATCATTAACCGAGTGTCGCTAGAGACGATGCTGGAGAAACTGGACACCGTGGACCCCTTGGAATGGGCCCAACAACAACGCCCCAACACCAAGTGGACAGTGGAGAGTGTGACCAATGTTACGTTCTTCGTGACCAAACTACGGAATATTCCCATCGGGTGAATGTATTCACCCATGCACTGATAGATACTCAGAATGCACAAACAACTATCTGAGGATATGTTGCCTCAACGGTATCCTGGGCTGCCCGACGATGATTAGAATAAACGGTTCAAAGCGAAAATGGCCGAAGATGGAACTTTCTGAAATGGAGACTTCTGATTGGACAAGAATGCATCTAACGGACAGGAACGAATATGACAGATGCAAATGGTGGCCTCTGATTGGACAAGAGTCTTCTTGAATTGTAAATATACCCAACGCGGCTCCCCCATCGTGGGTATGATGTAACATTGGGGAGAATAAACTATATGAAAAAACTTCTTCTTGTTGTTCTCTCATGTCTCATCCTTGTTGTTGTTGTTATACTGTCTCCGGTCTGTTAAGGCGTAACGACGGACGTCACTGCATTTCGAAGAATGAGTGACAATTTCATGGAATATCTAGAAAATCAGAGCTTCTGAGCTATTTCACCAGGCCGATTGAGCTTGGTGTTGGCGGGCGTTGCTACAAGATGACACCTCACACGACGCATTCGGACCAAGGATGGTCCATCTCTACACCAAATACTTTCCTTCACTGCCCCAAAATACCCGCTTTCGCTACTACTCGTACTGATGACGTCACCGATGACGTCACAGATGCTGCAGACATGCCTCAAATCGGGGTGTACACCCCGAGAGCTACAACTTGACACCTCCCACGACGCATTTGGACCAAAGATGGTCCCGCTCTACCCCAAATATTATCCTTCAGTGCCCTAAAATGTCCACTTTCGCTACTACTCGTACTGGTGACGTCGCCGATGACGTCACAGGTGACGTGGGCAGCCCTAAAATCGGGGTCTACACCCCGAGAGCTACAAGATGACACCTTCCAGGACGCATTCGAACCGTGAATAGCCAATCTCGACATCAAATACCTTCCTGCACTGCCCCAAAATGGCCACTTTACTTACTACAACCAACTGCGCATGCGCAGATTGACGCGACTTGCATTTTAAAACACGCCATTCTGACCCTACCCCACACAAGCTTCATTTTGACACCTCACACGACCCATTCGAACCGTGAATAGCCCATCTCTAACCCAAACACACCCACACACACCCCCCAAAATGCCTGCTTTCTATACTACGGCCAGGCTGCGTATGCGCAGAATATTGACAACGTACGAACCATTAGTGTAGTCAAGTGCTCCTGCATGAGAGCTTCAAAATAAGACCTCAGTCGACCCCATTGGACCACCAGGGACTCACCTAGACTCCAACACGTCCACCCCGTATGGACCTATACTCCCATAGCCATGCAGTATAGGCCTATGGGCCTACCCAGGTCTCGGTGAACTTTTTCCAAAAATTTCACCGTTTCGTGCCGGGATACTTCCTATCATGTTTGTCTTGACGAGACTAAGAAAACAAATTCAAACAACCATACCGCGAATGTATAGAAGTAGGTTTCCCAGTGGGACAAACATTGGTCCTATACCCCAGTATGGGACTATATGGGTCTATATGGGCTATAGACAGACCTCGGTGACTTTTTTTCAAAAATTTCACCGTTTCGCTCCGGGACACTTCCTATCATGTTCTAAATGACGAGACTAAGTTTCGTGCCGGGACACTTCCTATCATGTTTGTCTTGACGAGACTAAGAAAACAAATCCAAACAACCATACCGCAAATGTATAGAAGTAGGTTTCCCAGTGGGACAAACATTGGTCCTATACCCCCAGTATGGGACTATATGGGTCTATATGGGTCTCGGTGACTTTTTCCAAAAATTTCACCGTTTCGCTCCGGGACACTCCCTATCATGTTCTAAATGACGAGACTAAGAAAACAAATCCAAACAACCATACCGCAAATGTATGGAAGTAGGTTTCCCAGTGGGACAAACATTGGTCCTATACCCCAGTATGGGACTATATGGGTCTCGGTGACTTTTTTCAAAAATTTCACCATTTCGCTCCGGGACACTTCCTATCACGTTCTAAATGACGAGACTAAGAAAACAAATCCAAACAACCATACCGCAAATGTATAGAAGTAGGTTTCCCAGTGGGACAAACATTGGTCCTATATTCCCAGTATGGGACTATATGGGCTGTATGGCACTTTTTAAAAAAATTCAACGATTCGCTCCGCGACACTTCCTATCATGTTTGTCTTGACGAGACTAAGAAAACAAATCCAAACAACCATACCGCAAATGTCTAGAAATAGGTTTCCCAGGATGGTCCTATACCCCCCCATACTCCATATAGGCATTTTCCCGTAATTTAGGATAAAGTCCGTGTTCCGTATTTTTCCAGGTAAAATTTTACATACACCCACCCTGGAACTAGGGGGAGATAACTCTATTGATAGGCAAGCTCCGATAAGCCCGGCGACCTATATACCCCCCCATACCCCATATAGGCAATTTCCAGGATTTTTTGATAAAGTCCGTGTTCCGGTTTTTTTTTCAGGAAAATTTTTACATGCACCCACCCATGACTGGATGCCCCTTCACATAGGCTTCACATGGATACCTCATACAACTTGATCGGCCCATTAGGGTCTCCCCTAGATCCCAAAACATCTATTTCCATACCCTTTTCCCACAATTCCCTGTCTGCGCATGCGTAGAATTTTTACAACGCTCGAGCCACTAGTCCAGTCAGATGCCCCCTCACATAGGCTTCACATGGATACCTCATACAACTCCATCGGCCCATTAGGGGCTCCCCTAGCTCCCAAAACGTCTATTTTCATACCCTTTTCCCACTATTCCCTGTCTGCGCATGCGCAGAATGGTGACAACGCCCGAGCCGCTAGTCCAGTCAAATGCCCTTCACGAATGCTTCACTTTGATACCTCACTCCACCCCATTGGACCATTAGTGGCTCCCCTAGCTGCAAAACGTCTATTTTCATACCCCTTTGGCCACCGCGCATGCGCAGAATGCCGATATTTCAACCCCACACCCAGCCCATCAGATGCCCCTTCACGAATGCTTCACTTTGATACCTCACTCGACCCCATTGGACCATTAGTGGCTCCCCTAGATCCAAAACGTCCATTTTCATTCCCTTTGGCCACCGCGCATGCACAGAATGCCGATATTTCAACCCCACACCCAACCCATCAGATGCCCCTTCACGAATGCTTCACTTTGATACCTCACTCGACCCCATTGGACCATTAGTGGCTCCCCTAGATCCCAAAATATCTATTTTCATACCCTTTGGCCACCGCGCATGCGCAGAATGCCGATATTTCAACCCCACACCCAGCCCATCAGATGGCCCTTCACGACTGCTTCACATGGATACCTCACTCGATCCAATCGGCCCACTCGTGGCTCACCTACATCCCAAAACGTCTATTTCCATACACTTTTCCAACAATTCCCTGCCTGCGCATGCGTAGAATGGTGACAACGCTCGAGCCCCTAGTCCAGTCAGATGCCCCCTCACATAGGCTTCACATTGATACCTCATACAACTCCATCGGCCCATTAGGGGCTCCCCTAGTTCCCAAAACGTCTATTTCCATACCCGTTTCCCACAATTCCCTGTCTGCGCATGCGCAGAATGATGACAACGCCCGAGTCGCTAGTCTAGTCAGATGCCCCCTCACATAGGCTTCACATTGATACCTCATATGATCCCATCGTCTCATTAGGGGCTCCCCTAGCTCCAAAACGTCTATTTTCATACCCTTTGGCCACCGCGCATGCGCAGAATGCCGGTATTTCAACCCCACACCCAGCCCATCAGATGCCCCTTCACATAGGCTTCACTTTGATACCTCATACAACTCCATCGGCCCATTAGGGGCTCCCCTGCTCCAAAACGTCTATTTTCATACCCTTTGGCCACCGCGCATGCGCAGAATGCCGATATTTCAACCCCGCACCCAGCCCATCAGATGGCCTTTCACGAATGCTTCACTTTGATACCTCACTCGACCCAATCGGACCATGCAGCGTATTTCAAGTCTAGGGACTACTTTTTCTCCACGGAAGCTTTTTCTCCACGGAAGCTTTTTCCCGCGACCGCATCACCGCCAGACCGCATCACCGCGGAGGAATACATTCCCTGCAACAGTTGGAACTCTCCTGTGTTGGAGGTAGCTTTTTGGTCATTCTGCCGGAACTATAGTGCACTTGACCTCTGTGAAGTGCACTCATTGACCTTTTGTGACCTCCCCATCTCCCCGAGGTCAAAGGTCAATAGGGCTCGAAAGTGGTAGACTATACTACTAATAGGTCAAGTTCAACCATATTCGATAGACGTCTATTCCATGATCAGTTGCCCATGTGGTATGAATTTGAACAGTATAGATGAAATCCTGCAAGAAATAACGTATATTGATAGAATCTGATATTGAAAAAATGAGCAAGGTTAGCCATCGTCAGCTTACTTTTGAATCACAGCAAGATGCCAGTACAGCGTTAACCCTTTCTGGCCTGGGCTTTTGGGACCTGTCCAGGTCTGGGAGAGTGGCCAGAAAACAGCTTGTCAGATGCACATGTGATATGAGTTTGTAATTCCAGACGGACGGACAGATTCTATGGAAAGCCATCAGTGTCATAACCTCTGGTTTTCCACACGTGGTAATTCGATTTTCCACGCGTGGAAATTCTATTATCCACGCGTGGAAAATACAGCCAATGGCTTGACTTGTAATTACCACGTGTGGATATTTCGACCAATTATTCAACTTGGAAATACCACACGTGGAAATTATTTACCACGTGTGGAAAATATCCACCAATGATAGAACTGGGAATACCACGTCTGAAAATTATTTACCACACGTCGTATTTATCACCCAATCAGTGAATTCGGAAATACGACGCGTGGTAAATAATTTCCACACGTGGTATTCCCATTTATCCACGCGTTGAAATTTTATTTTACCCACCCAATGAATGAGAGCTTAACAAAGAAAGCTGGTCCCTTCAGAATGGCGGAAATCGACAGTTTGCGGCGGTTCAAGTATCAGTTCTCCGAATGTGTTCGTCTAGCTGGAACAGACAATCTGCAACAGGACACTGTCAATTTCATAAAATACAGGTACGTGTAGCAAACTTTAATAAGTTCTTTGTTGAACAGTGCAGGAGTTCCACCTGAGGCTGAGTCGTATAGCTCGACGACCGTACGACAGTTATGACAGAGTCAAAGTGCGTGTATCGGCTTTCTGTAACGACTGTTTTGATCGATAGATTAGAAAATAGAATTACCACGTGTGGAAAATAGAATTACCACGTGTGGAAAAGAGAATTACCACGTGTGAAAAACCCAGTGAAATACCACGTGTGGAAATTATTTACTACGCGTCGTATTTCCGAATTCAATGATTGGGTGATAAATACGACGTGTGGTAAATAATTTCCACACGTGGTATTTCCAAGTTAAGTAATTGGTCGAAATATCCACACGTGGTAATTACAAGTCAAACCATTGACTGGATTTTCCACGGAAAATCGAATTACCACGTGTGGAAAACCAGAGGTTATGACACGGATGGCTTCAGTGTCATAACCTCTGGTTTTCTACACGTGGTAATTCGATTTTCCACGCGTGGAAATTCTATTATCCACGCGTGGAAAATACAGCCAATGGTTTGACTTGTAATTACCACGTGTGGATATTTCGACCAATTACTCAACTTGGAAATACCACACGTGGAAATTATTTACCACGTGTGGAAAATATCCACCAATGATAGAACTGGGAATACCACGTGTGGAAATTATTTACCACACGTCGTAGATAAATACGACGTGTGGTAAATAATTTCCACACGTGGTATTCCCATTTATCCACGCGTCGAAATTTTATTTTACCCAGCCAATGAATGAGAGCTTAACAAGGAAAGCTGCATGGTCCCTTCAGAATGGCGAAAATCGACAGTTTGCGGCGGTTCAAGTATCAGTTCTCCGAATGTGTTCGTCTAGCTGGAACAGACAATCTGTAACAGAACACTGTCAATTTCATAAAATACAGGAACGTGTAGCAAACTTTAATAAGTTTTTTGTTGAGCAGTGCAGGAGTTCCACCTAAGGCTGAGTCGTATAGGTCGACGACCGTACGACAGGTAAGACAGGGTGAAAATGCGTGAATCTGCTTTCTGTAACGATTGTTTTGAATGGTAGATTCGAAAATAGAATTATCACGTGTGGAAAAGAGAATTACCACGTGTGAAAAACCCAGTGAAATACGACGCGTGGTAAATAATTTCCACACGTGGTATTCCCAGTTCTATCATTGGTGGATAATTTCCACGTGTGGTATTTCCAAGTTCAGTAATTGGTCGAAATATCAAGTCAAACCATTGGCTGGATTTTCCACGCGTGGAAAATCGAATTACCACGTGTGGAAAACCAGAGGTTAAGACACTGATGGCTTTCCATAAATTCGATCAGCGTAGCTCAGATAAGAAACGTGCGAGGGGACGATGGGGGCACATATGCTGGAGCAAGTTTAAAGGGGGCAAACAAGGGAGGGGAGCTGAACAGGCCTCAGTTTTTAAACGTCGTGACAAAATATATTCATACTTTTATGAGATTCCAGATGGTATCGCTCAGACATAGAAAAAAACACTTCCGGAAATGTTGACGAATCTTTACCCTGAACAGATTATCAGTTGGCTATACGAAAATATACACTGTACAAGAGATAATATAACAACCATACATACTAGTCCTATCGCTCGAATCTGCTTCACTCCAAATTTGGGTTAACGAACTCGCTCACAATTGTATTCCTGTCGAAATGAAGGCTGTATTTTCCGGGTCAATGTATATCCTATGCTGTATTAAATTTTCATTGATAATGTGGGTGGGCTGTTTACCTCGTCCTAAAGCTAGCTTGCCACGTCACATTTATTTGCTATTGCTAGGTCGCACAACAAGGAAGAGAGAGTACTTTCACTTTCGTTTTAAAGTGTGCTTTAATCGTCTATTTATACAGTGAGGTGGGTCAAGGTAACTGGTATGAAAGTAACTCCAAAAAGTGGAATTGTGAAATTCTATATTTCGGTACAGTTTATACCATCGTCAGGAATATACAAGTAGCAGTTGTTCAAGAGTATATATATACAGGGTGAATAAAACAGTTAACCTTCCAAGCTGAACGTTCTATATACAATGAATAATGAGCAGTTTCACAAAACAATTAACCTGAACACAATTCTTTACATGATATCAAACTATGGTTGATACAAGGAATGGCTTGAACTCATTTGAACACAATTAATTCTTTAGATGCCTTCAAACCATGGTTGAGGTCAGGTCTTTTTTGTCTGACCTCAATCGTGTTTTGAAGGCATGTAAATAACTGTATTCAAATGAGGCCAAGTCATTGTTTATCCTTGTATCAATAGCTTGATATCATATAAAGAATTGTGTTCAGGTTAATTGTTTTGTAATTAATCCATTGTATATAGAACGAATATACATAGACTAATTTCAGCGACAGGAATATAGTTTTTGTGGAAATAGAATTATATACAAACCATGGAAATGTTAATATCTATATAGAGGCTGTAAATAAAACATAAACACCACTATTGCCAATTTGTCTAAAAATTAATGCTTAGGACGCATCCAAGGCGGATTGGAAGCCTTTGAAGATACGACAACCCCTCAACACGGGTATATGCTCTTTGACCTGAAGAAAGCCTACCCCGAACACCTTCGACTATGGACCGGTGTTTTGCCTGGGGAGACCCACCACGCGTATGTGCAGAAATAATATTATGTAAACACATCTACAGTGGCTTGCCCAGCTGTGATGTGTGTGTTCGATGATGTGAATAATAAAAATTAATAGAACACACCTTCATGGTTGACTTTGTCTCTGAAGTGATAGGATGTTGAGGACGTTGCACACAAAGGATAAAGGGGCAGGGTTACCGGTTCCAGCGTTAATTACGCAGGATGTCCGCTCGAGTACGGAAACAGGATCCGACGCTCCGTGTATTGAAGACTGTCTCACCCGAGTTTGTTCGGACTATTGTACTCGCCGCAGACTCTGACCTTGTACGCTGTCTGTGTGAAATCGAGCATAACGTCTTAAAAGAGAACGTGCCGCTGACTCCGTCTCAGAAGGCTAAGTTGGTCAAGCATCAGACAACCCTCTGGACCCTGGCACAAAGCGAGTCCCGCAAGCACAGAAGAAAAAAAATGTTACAGAAAGTCGGCTTTCTCGGGGCCATCTTAACCCCGTTGGCTGCTTCCGTGTTGAGCCCTCTAATCGGAGGACTCTTCGGCCGATAATGAATCACACGAAAAAAATGGTCCTCATCGAACCACGCCTGTTTCAAACCCTGCAATCTCCGTATCTGATCCAACCTACTAGTCCATGGGCCAGAGTCGAAACTGGTACCACCTGAGGTGGCAAATTCTAGTAATGTTTTTTGAAGAGGTATATGTCTGTAGATGTTATCCATATGTGATAAGTGATAACCGTTGCAGATCGGTAGCTTAAGGGTAGTATACCACGCCTTTATTTCCAACGTTACCCCTTTCCCAGTTCTAAATTCAAACTTGAGGGGTGGGGTATTGTCCCTCAGATATTTTTCTTATACTTCCCTCTAGAGATCTAAAACTTCGCACACTTCGGGCATAGGTACTCTTCTATTGAAAGAGGCAAACAATATGTCACATAATCATTTGGTGACGTCACAGTGACGTAATAACCCAGTGAACATTTTATTGTCTCTTTTTTGTCTATTTTCAAATTGATTTTTTTCAAATTCTGCTGGTACCACTTTGCATAGTAGATTCGCTTCATGTTCATTGGCGAGGTATTTCTATGTAGATGTTAGCCATATGTGATAACAGTTGCAGATCGGCAACTTATGGGTAGTTATAGCATACTTTCGGAACCCTACCGCGCCCCATTCTTAACCCAAATATGGGGGGTGGATTATGGTTCCTCGCATATTTTTATCATTCTTGCTGCTAGAAGGCTGAAATTTTCAACACACTACGTTTAGGTCCTTGTTTATAGAAATCAGTAAACATAAATTAACAAAATCCCTTGAGGACGTCACTATGACGTCATAAAACGGAAAATCAGTTTTTGTCGGCCGTTTAGTCCATTTTCAATACATACTTCCTGTTCAGTTGGTGCCACTTGAGGTAGCAGATTCCATCAATGTTTCCTAAAGTTGTTACCCATAGGTTATAAACTTTGAAGTTCAGTAGCTTATAGGGTAATTATAGCTCGTTATAGGAAACCTGGCCTTATCCTTACTCCAAGCCAAACGTTGGGGGTGATGGGGTATGGCCCACCAGATATTTTCTTTAAATCTATGTCTAAAGAGCTAAACGATTATACCCTATACACTTTAGTCCTATGCTATGATAAAATGCTAAATTAACTGATAAAAATTAAACATTTATAAACAATGTTACTATTTATAACCAAACCAAACCTGCTTTGATTTATGCCTTAATCTCTGCCAGAGATATACAATACAAACGTTAAACGAAAGTTTAAACCAAAAGTTAACTCCCCTGGGGAGTTATTCCCCAGAGGAGTAGTCTCCCTTTAGGGGAGCTCTCCCAGCTCAGCCTGGATATATAAGCCAGCTCCCAGTATACTCTTCCTCTTTTCTCATTGATATAAACCGAGACCTGTAGTGTACAAGGCCGCGGAGTGAGGGGAAGGATGGGAGGGCCATTACATCAAAGCAGGTTTGGTTTGGTTATAAATAGTAACATTGTTTATAAATGTTTAATATTTATGGCCCAAACCTACACCTGCTTTGATTTATGCCTCACTACCAACATATGGAGGTGGGAACCTCGGCCTTGATGTATTTGCAATAGCAGGCTGAATATCCGCTGAAATAATCACAAACAAGACAATCACAATCAACAAGAAAACCCTGATCAGAAACTCAGAAGGTAGTCAAGGATATAAGAAGTGGTTACTTAGCTTGATGCATGTCTCCATGCATGCAGCTGTGGTCTTGGATGTGGAGCACAGTGTTACCCTCCGTATAGGAACTCAGGCAGTACGGCCGGGATGAGCACTTGGAAGGCAGCATGTATGAGTTGGGATCTTTGGTCGCCAATGTAGCATACAAGGTGTCATTATCTGTGATGTGGAGTGGTACGCAGTATTACCGCCAACGGAACTGAGGCATCAGGACATCCGAGTTCGGAGGTAAGGCAAGTATGAGTTGGTATAGTGTTAGCCATCGTGCCATACAAGTCGTCCACCTATACTAATCGCAGCGCTAGTCCACATTCCGCTTTAAGTCCGACTCTGTGTACTTTAATCCCTGATGCTGGACTGTTGAGAGTTGACAGCGGAATCTTTGAGTCTCCTCTTTGTCTTGTCAACCTTCATTCAGATCTTTGTGCGTTGAACTTGTGAGTTGACTGCAAGGGGACTCAGCTGCGATATAGAAGGCCATAGCTATAACCTGAAATGACACAAACAGATCTGCAGTAAAGACAAAGATTAAAATCATAATTGTGTCAAACCTTAAAATATAACTTGAGAGATGGCCCAACTGACCTATTTCTTCTCTTAGGTGACCTAAAAAGAGCACAGATATGAGAATAATTCTCAATCAAAAAGAACCCTGGATGGTGAAGCAGTGGTTACTTATGGAGAATAGAAGTTACTTATCATTTTAAATGACTTCATCCATGTATCTGTGATTGTGGTAGGGGTGCGCAGACTTACCACCATAGTAACCAAGGAACCTGTCAGAGTTCGGAGATTAAGCAAGAATGAGATGGGAAGAAACCTACATCGTCAATCAAGGCGACTAACTGATACCCCTGCCAGTCCACATTCCGCCTTATATCCAACTGTGTACTTTAATCCTTGATGCAGAATGGACTGTTGAGAGTTGACAGCGGAATCTCTGAGTCTACTCTGTGTCTTTGTCAACTGTCTGTACTTTACTGTTGCTGACACTGGTGACCTGAAAATAAACATTATTAATACTCACAAAAGTGTCAGTTCTTGTACGTTGAAACTGTGAGTTGACCGCCAGGAGACTCAGCTGAGATGATCTAGAAGAACATAGCTTAACCTGAAATGACACAATCAAATCTGCAGTAAGGTCAAAGATTAAAACTCACCATTGTGTCAGGTTTCTTGATTGATGACTTGAGAGTCGCTGACTGGCAAGATGAGCTATTACTTCTTTCTGGTGATCATGTAGTGTGTGGACTAACGATATGACTGAGAGAGATGATACAGCAAGCCGGAGACTTGCTGCGATGATGACAATTTTGCCCCCCCCCTTTTGAACGTTATCTGACCACGTGCTGGGCAGCCACTAGTGGTCCAAGCATGGTCACACTATCTGATTGGACTGACATATCTCTCAGATAGAAATTGGTAAACGTGGAATTTGCTGTCCAGGCACAAGACTGGACAATGTCATGGAGGGACAAGTACTTCCATAAGGGCCATGACGAAGCGATGGCGCGGATTTCATGAGAAGAAGCAGTCGATAGAAGCGGGGGAGCGTCAATGGCCAATTGATAAGACCACTTAATGGTTTTCTTAACCACGAAGCGATGGTATTCTTAGTAATGTCACGTACCGCCGAAGGACGAAGGGACAAGAATAACAGACGACGCGAGCCCCGACCGGGATCGGTACGAGTGAGATAGTGACGTATGGCTCGAACAGGGCATAACAGAAGGTCGTCTTCGAGGCCATGAACGAAGTCTGATAACGCAGGGATGGAGTACAGACGTTGCGCACACGGACCTAAGCGAACAGACTCATTTTTGGCGATGAACTCCGGAATAGGTCGGAACGATACGCGCGACCAATCCGCCGACCAGGTCATAGAAGATCTTTCAAGAGCATGAAGTTCAGACACTCTAGCCGCCAAAGCAAAAGCCGCGAGAAAAACTGACTTGTAGGCCACAGCTTTAAGAGACGCGGACTGTAAGGGTTCAAATGGCGGACGAATCAGAGCACACAGAACCACACCAATATCCCATTTCGGTAACAGCTGGCGAGTACGACGAGACTGTAGCGCGAAAGCCCGAATGAGCGCAGAGATATTGTCATTTAGACTAATGTTGATGCCGGCAGAAAGACGTAAAACCCTAGCCAAAGCAGAACGATATCCTTAAATGGTGCTGATTTGAAACTTCTTGTCGCGATGGAGGTGAAGAAGGAAGTCAGCTACTAAGGAAACAGAGGCAGAGTCGGGATTGGCATCACGTTCTCGGCACCAGAAAACGAAATAGGCCCAATTCGCTTGATAGCAGCGAAGTAGAAGACCGATTGGATGAAAAACCTCGTCTTTTTTTTTTTTTTTTTTTTTTTTGATGTGAAGTCTGGCATCGAACCTAGACTATCAGCCGGAAAATGAACACCCCACATGACGATGTGGTGGGACTGCCACCAAAACAGAAGTGGAAGTAGAGACGTCAATACCAGCACTAATGGATTGAGGGAAAACATCTGTAATAAGACCTAAGGCACTGCAGTAACCGAAGTAGAATGCGACCATAATGACTAAGGTCCTGCGTAGAAATGACAAGTTGATGACCAAACAACCAAAATGCCCACGTCTAAAACTGGTCCAACGGTCTATACGGGACGAAGTACTTGAAGGAGAGAGACGAAAAACTGTCTCCAAAGTAACGACGAACCCACAGTAATACCCCCATAATACGACCACGGGAAGCGCAACAAAAACTGGCCTATATCTGACCAAAATCTTGACGGTATCAGCTACAAAGTGTCACACTCTGTAACCATATGGCTTACTTCAATTTGAAAGAAGAATGAGACTGTCACTTTTTCTCTGCTTGAACAACCGAGACGAAAAATGAACCTCCCGTGACCGAACCACTAGGGGCACCACCGCAAGTAAACCTCGATGTGAACGCTCCAAGATGGAGAACACAAAGCCAAGCTATAAAAGTGATACAAGGGCGATGTTGACTCCGAACGGAAGACTTGTCACACGAAATCGACGACCGACGATGGTGAATCGTAGGAAAAACGCCGAAAAACGAGGATGAATTGGTATAAAAAGATACGCATCTCGCAAAGCGATGGGGGTCAACCCAGCGATAAAGAAGACGCAACGCCGAATCGTCTTATTAGAAAAAACCGACATCGAGAGACGTGCAAGCGAACAACGCCAAGTCTCTATACAATGAAGAAAAAGATCCAGAAATGGCGACCGGAACTGTCGAACTTGACGACCCTGATAAGGAGGTATAAAAGAACGACGTGGTGAACAGCGTTATGGCGTACGGAAAGGATTACTAGATGGAAGGTGTCGATGCCGGAGTAAGAGGACCACGTGACGACGTAATGGAACGTCGACGAGGTGTAACAGCAAAGACGTAATGCGAAACGCGAATGGCGTTGCTTGAGAAACGGCGTAGTGATTTTCCCAAAAATTTACCAATCAGTTCAATTTATCTGTACATATACGCTCCCGAAAGAGCCGGGTAAAACCTCTGAAGATAAATCTGAAAACTGTAGTCGAAACTGGAAAAAATTCACAGTGGAGTCCGAAACAAAACAGCCGTATTATGCGAGACTTGTAATGAGATTTGAACGCATCTAGGAGGTGAACACATTCATTGTTCCCAGCGTTAATCGAGAACGTTACTCCATGGTAGTAACAACCCCGACAATCAACACAAAGAAACTTCCACGTGAAGTAGGAGGATCTTCAATAAAATTTAAAATTCCCCGAAGAGAGCCAATACATTTTGATGTCTCTCGCCGGTAGATGAACAATAAGGTCACAAATCTCACAAATTAACTTGACCAACCAAAACAATGTTCAATCTAGACTCGCCCCCTTATTAGAGGTCCAAACTGGACATAGAAACTCAAATGGAATAGATATAAATTATCATCCGGTTTTTTAAAAAGACAAGTCCAGCTTAGTCTCCGTGGCGCAGTCGGTCAGCGCGCCCGGTTGTCTTTACCTAAAAAAGATATAGATGAAATAAATGCAGTAGACCAAAGGATGTTTTGGACGAGGCTGTCGAGGAGAAAAAACATTGTCCAGGCAGTCTGTGGATCTTCTTACCAGGCTGTAACCGGTAAACATACACGGAACTTACAAAGAACAAGAAGACCGCCTGATGGAACAGACTTATGCTGTCCCAGGCCGATGATTGAGAAACTTCAGGCTTGATCCCGCCCGACCACCGACAGGGTAATGATCAATAAATACCCCACGTGCTCATTAATAAGTAACAAAGAGCCCTAGTGTATAGCTTTTGGCTTGTAATGACGAAGACAAACGCAACAACAACAACACGTAAAGTCAAAGACAGAGAAAAAACTCTGCAAGTTCTCTCTTGATCACAATGATATCAAATAAACAGAATAACACTTGAGAAAACAAGAGACTAAATTTTGGTAGGAGCAACGAACAGCATGCATAGAAGAAAAACTCCCACAAATGGAAAAGTCGGAAACACAAGAACCACAACAACAACGAAAAATGACGGACTGCAAACTCTCTGCAGAACCTGTAATTCTCCGACGTTATAATACGTTGAAGCATTTCTATTCCGTGAAGACAAATCTTTGTTCAGTTTAGTACGGTTCATAACAAATAACCTCCTGATTGAACTGTCTGGAACGAGAAAGATAACGGTGTTGTAAAGTTGGTGTTCTTTAAATCTTCAGTCCGACACCGTAAGCATTCGGCCACGCAGCTGTAAGAGCAAGCAAGAAATACGGGACGTGTCAATACACGCCGAAAGTGGAGGCTGTAAATCCGTAATGCGAACATTCAAAGCCGAGTACAACCGCCCTTCCATAGAATGAGAGGCTGTTTTCTTTTAGACAAAACAGCAGAGGAAGATTTAAGAGGTAAAAGCCAAAAACAGAAGGATTTTATCACTATTGTAAAATCAGCCGGACCAATTGACCGTGAACTGACCACGCGGTAAGATCAAACTCTCTTGTCCGTTGGGGACAATGGAGAGTCCGAGCGACCGGCCTGGCCTTTGTTTGCTGAACAAAGAAACAGGTTTCTCAAGGCCTACAGACAATGCTATGCCAAAGTAGGCCAGACTATACAGTACCATCTCGCTAAGTTCCTGTACGACGGTTCTCTAGTATATTACCAGAGACAGAAGAAGGAGTCGGACTTTTTAGAATTACGGGGTAACTCTAACACGGGACCACCCAGATCTTGATTAATTTTAATGTCCTCAACTAATGCAATTTCCAACACCCGTCTATCGACTTCCGATAGATCAGGGTTCTCAGAAGCCTGAAGTAAATAGGACGTACGGGCTTGTGCATAATATCTCCAAGCATCATTATCCCAAGACACACATTCATTACACGTGTTATTTCGATAGCAAATTTTGTCTTACAAACGAAACAACGCGTGTGGGCATCTAAGCGTGTCGAAACTCGCCCACACGAACGGCACGAATTTGAAGGAATGGGAACAGAATACTCAGACATTATTCAAGAAAGAAAATGTTTGAAAAATAAACAAATCTTTGAACAACAACAACTAGTCTTTGAACAACAACGACTAGCACTGTATTGCAAACTCCCTGACGTGCACCACTGGAGGTACAAACGAGAAAAGAGGAAGAGTATACTGGGAGCTGGCTTATATATCCAGGCTGAGCTGGGAGAGCTCCCCTAAAGGGAGACTACTCCTCTGGGGGATAACTCCCCAGGGGAGTTAACTTTTGGTTTAAACTTTCGTTTAACGTTTGTATTGTATATCTCTGGCAGAGATTAAGGCATAAATCAAAGCAGGTGTAGGTTTGGGCCATAAATCGTTTAATTACATCATCGTATCACATATGTAACACATATATACATGCCTTTTATCTCTTTCATTATAAGTGTGAGCTTAAGGTGTTAGTTGCCATTTGGGAGTGAATGAGGACAGTTATATTAAAATGATAATATCCCATCAATTAAATAATAGTAGGTTCTTCAATGCAAAAACATGCCAAACGATGGGAGAGCGAGAGCAAATTTAACTCATGGTAGTGTTGCGTAAAAATAAACTGTCGATTAGTTTTACTATTTCGTGTTGACAATTTCTGCTCGACATAGAGTACATTTCCTGTGCAACATGCATCATGATTGTTGAGTGTCCATTCCAAATACATACTGGCAACTTGGTAAGATCTCGCCCCAGCGTGAGAACTTGAATGTGTGTTAAGGACGGAACCAGAATCTTGTAGGCAGGAGTAGAATATCGAATATGTGACAGGAGGATATTGCTAACATCAGCGTGGGCGATTGAAAGCACAGGCGATGTTCGTGTCAAGTTTCCAACGTAGACAAACTCAGGTTACTTTACCACCGCGTTTCGGTGTGGTATTAAATATGGTACAGTCAGTGGATGGAAGAGACAAAGGGATTGTCTAAGATTTAACCACCAAAGCCACAAAGAATCCAAATCTGGAGACTATTCTCTTCAGTTCAATAAAATGCGTCTGACCGGTTTTGTCAGCTGGAAATCGTTTGTAACCATAATTGCATGGTATATGATGTAAAATGGATACAGGTATCAACTACTGAACCAATCCGGAATCGACAATTATCAACAGTAATGACGAGGCTGTATGGAGATTTTAGTATATGACCCATATGAACGTTCAACCAGATTAGATGATATGAAACAAACATCATGATGTCTTCAATTTCAGCATCATTGGAAACTGTTGTCAAATTTCCTTGCGTAAAATACTACCTTGCTATGCCTGTGTAGAAGTTCGAGTTATTAGTGTCTTGTGAATAAGGGCTTTCGACTATTGATACAGAAATTCTCTGAGTGTTATACACGATAGTATCACCATCACAAATCTCCAGAACAGGTCAAGACAGTATGCAGGAAAATGTGTAATTAGGGCAGGTTGGTGTGATGATCTTGGAGTTTTAATGATGCAGGGACCATTCATCATTTATATAATGGTGTATTTTTACCTGAAGAGCTAAACCTGTCACAGACACGATTTCAAAGGATTTAGCTACATTCAACTTCCAAACAATATATCCAAACTGCCTGGTCATCCATGTGCCCAATTGTAAGGCAAATCATTTCATCATAATGGCATATGGGCGGTTAGTTTGAGTGGAAGTGAAATAATTTCTGAACAGTGTTATCCGTCTCTGCAGCTGACGATGTAGGCATACTCTCTGCATCAACGCTGACATTTTTTATGTTCCACCAAAGATGTTAGCAGGATATATGATACTCCTTTTCAGCAACCATCCCAGTCGAGCAGGGTCACAGCCAGTTTCAGGTTTGCAGCATTTCACTATCGAGTATCGGCTTCAATCCGATTGATGACGGAGCCTATGATGACGTTACCACGTGTGCATGATTCCCTTAACATATTCGTTTTCATTCGGACCAAAGTTATACATCCAGGTACGAATCATCATCGTGAATACCATGGTCTACCTTAACACTCATGAAACGAGATGACATTCATTTAAACAGCTAATTATGGAGTGGTCTTGTGACGCACTGGCATTCCGACCTCAGCGCCGGACCACTGTGACCTTTGATCAAAGCAAAGTGAATCACTTGATTGGCTGACAGAGTAGGCGATGTCATCAATGAATTATTTACGTTCGAAAAAGCCGTTTGCTAGGGCTCTCGACAGTAGAAGAGATAGAGGGAGGGAATGGCCTGGTAACGGGGCTGGAGTCACCAAGGAATCACCTCGTTGATTTCCTGGATATTTTGCCACCATCAGATTCATCAGTAGGTTTATCATGTGTGTTTGGAGACGATGTTGGTGGTATTGGATTTTCTGCATTTCTATCTTTTGCAATCTCTGAATGAGGCCATTGGGCATGCATTTATGCAGCGCCCAGCAGGCAGCAGCTTACACGGGATAATGCCCAAAGGTAATAGTGGTATTAAAATCTTCAGAAAAGCTCTAAAAGGGCAATGTTTATGCATTTTAGGAAGCAAACATCGCATTTCAAATACAGACATCTAACACATATGGCCATCTCTGGCTATGAAACAATTTCCACCGAGTAGATTACCCGTTCAACACGTTTGCACGACTAAAGCACAAAATTTGCTGGGATACCACGTTGACCAACCTGGATTAGCAAACAATCGGTGGCCAAGATGGAAAGAAAGATTAACGTCTTAAAAACGATGCAAATTCTAAGGTACCCAACTTTAGTTTATCATAAAGGGTGACCATATGAGGTAGCATTTGTAAATTGAGAAAGTATTTGTACTCATCAAGGTTAATTGCAATTATAACAAAAGTCTGGAGGCCGAATATGGTAGATTAAGAAAAAAAATCCATTTCGTCAGATTCATACCAATAAAGACAGAAGAACAAAATTTGGTGGGAAGATACGGATAGGAAAGACGATTGGTAGTGAAGATGAGAATCAATGGACATATCGCACTGTTTGGCCGCTTACGCTCTTCAAAGAAACATAACAGGATTTACCACTTCATTTGGTTCCAGTAAAAATGAGAAAATAAAATAACCCCAAAATTATCATCCTTATTGTTCAGTCGCGGTGTCGTCATCACAGCATCAGATGAAGGTTTCAATAGATGCTTCAATAAAAAAGGGCATGGAGGTACAGGTTGGTACTTTTCAGCTATCTAACCATAATGGAAATATCGGAAGGACCATACCCTACCTGCAAACTTGGGTTGAGAATACAGAACGAGGCAGGGTCCGGAAAATGTACTATAACAACCCATAAACTACCGATATACAACGGCTCTCCCAGATGGATGGCATTTTCATGCAAATACCCCTTACAAAAAATGGATCGAATCTGTTACCTCAAGAATTACCAGCAATTTTTTTCGAAAGTTTCGAAAAATTTAAAAATAAATTATTACTCATGTTATGACGTCACTTTGACGTCATAAAAATTATCATTTCAAACCCCATTAACTTGTTTACAGAAGGCGAATACCTCATATGCAGGAGGTGAACAGTTATAGCTCTCTAGCAACAGGAATAATTAAAATATCCAAGAAATCATACCCCACCCCCCAAATGTGGGTGCACAATGTGATGGGGGAGGGTTCAGAAAGTGTACCATAACTACCACTACGTTACTGATCTGCAAGTGTTAGCACATATGGGCAAAATCTACATACAAATACCTCTTCAAAGAGCATTTATCAAAGTTGATACGTCACATGGTGCCAGCAGAATCGGAAAAAAAACAATTGGAAAAGCAACCGAAATTTCGACAATAAATGCTGCCACATGTTATTACGTCATTATGACATTATGCAACGTTAATATTGAGGTATGTTAACTTGTGCTAAAGGACGAGGCCCTGCCCACAAAGTATATGAAGTTTCAGATCTTCAGCGACAGAAATAACTAATATATCCGAGGAACCATTCCCCTGTCGGAATACGACCAGGGGTGGGGTTAAGAAAGTGTGTTTTGCTACCGTTAAGCTACCGATCTGCAACGGTTATCACAGATGGATAACATCTACATACATGTACCTCTTCGAAAAACATTACTAGAATTTGCCACCTCGAGTGGTACCGATCGGTGAAATTTGGGGTCTTGGCTCATGGACTATACGGTGAAGATGATGAACACACTCAATCAAGAGATTCAACAGATTCTACAACGACCGGGATTAAGCGACATTGAGGAAGTACAACGGTACAATCAGACACTTCAACGGTACATCACGTTCACGGGGCAATACAAGACCCTTGAACCAAGCCCCGCGTCAGTCGCACAGCCAGCACAACGCCTACAGCCAGCACCACTTGTCCCACAGCCGCCATTACCACAGACCCGCAGTGGGTTGAAGATGAAGTGTTAAAGAGTGTACCCAGAGTGTACCCGTGTCGTTCAAGAAACAAACTGGCCTTGTATTACAGCGGGTGAAAGACAACCCTAACACGACCTGGAATGAAAAAGGCGAACCCGGTACCCACATGACTAATTTGGTGAATGACTTGATGCGTCAACGTGTGTCTCACATACGAATCGTCAAGAATGGAAGCTGTTTGCTCGAGGTTTGAAGACATGCATGTACCACAAGAACTGATGGGGAATCTCCGGTACACGCACCCCGAAAGTCAGAACGACCCCAAGGGCCTGAGAAAACGAGTGGGAACCGGATTCACCATCCAAAACCGACCACAACGGATACAGTCCTTACGGAAACCATACACATCCTAATACCACCTCTGGTCAAGACGCCTCAGAGCCGTGACACGTAGCAAGTCACCGCAACGATCACGACGCCGGGAACATGCCC
>JAVTVY010051864.1:0-25321 GCA_036873755.1 Hanleya hanleyi
ACTCGTGAACGATTTAACCTATCAACTTCAAACTTGGGGTGTGCCTTGACATTGGTGAGAGGGCGGTTGGGATTGTTTTTCAGCAATGTGCGTAATCAAATATGGCCGCCGTCAGCCATTTTGGATTATATGCAGTTGGATCTTAGATTTTGTTGTCCGGACAATAACTTGTGAACGATTTAACCGATCAACTTCAAACTTGGGGTATGCCTTGACATTGGTGAGAGGACGGTTGGGATTGTTTTTCAGCAATGTGCGTAATCTAATATGGCCATCATCAGCCATATTGGATTATAAGCAATTGGAACTTAGATTTTCTTGTCCGGACAATAACTCATGAGCGATTTAACCGATCAACTTCAAACTTTGTGTGTGCCTTGACATTGGTGAGAGGACGGTTGTGATTGTTTTTCAGCAATGTGCGTAATCTAATATGGCCGCCGTCAGCCATATTGGATTATAAGCAGTTGGATCTTGCCCGGACAACAACTCGAGAACGATTCAACCGATCTACTTCATATGTGGGGAGTGCCTTGACATTGTTGAGAGGAGGATTAGGATTGTTTTTCAAGGACGTGCTTGATCCAATATGGCCACCGCCGCCATCAGCCATATTGGATTATAAGCAATTGGAACTTAGATTTTCTTGCCCGGACAATAACTCATGAACGATTTAACTGATCAACTTCAAACTTTGTGTGTGCCTTGACATTGGTGAGAAGACGGTTGTGATTGTTTTTCAGCAATGTGCGTAATCTAATATGGCCGCCGTCAGCCATATTGGATTATAAGCAGTTGGATCTTGTCCGGACAACAACTCGAGAACGATTCAACCGATCTACTTCATATGTGGGGAGTGCCTTGACATTGTTGAGAGGAGGATTAGGATTGTTTTTCAAGGACGTGCTTGATCCAATATGGCCACCATCAGCCATACTGGATTTCATTGGATTTTAAGCAGTTTGATCTTGTCCGGACAATAACTGGAGTACGATTCAACTGATCTACTTCAAACTTGGGGAGTGCCTTGACATCGGTGAGAGGACGGTTTGGATTTTTTTTCAGCGATGTGCATAATCCAATATGGCCACCGTCAGCCATATTGGATTATAAGCAGTTGGATCTTAGATTTTCTTGTCCGGACAATAACTCGTGAACGATTTAATCGATCAACTTCAAATTTGGGGTGTGCCTTGACATTGGTGAGAGGACGGTTGGGATTGTTTTCCAGCAATGTGCGTAATCTAATATGGCCGCCGTCAGCCATATTGGATTGTAAGCAGTTGAATCTTGTCTGGACAATAACTCGAGAACGATTCAACCGATCTACTTCATACCTGGGGAGTGCCTTGACATTGTTGAGAGGAGGATTAGGATTGTTTTTCAAGGACGTGCTTAATCCAATATGGCCACCATCGGCCATACTGGATTTCATTGGATTTTAAGCAGTTTGATCTTGTCCGGACAATAGCTGGAGTACGATTCAACTGATCTACTTCAAACTTGGGGAGTCCCTTGACCTTAGTGAGAGAACAGTCATGTATTATGTTTTATGGATGTGCATAATCCAATATGGGTGCCATCTGCTGTATTAGATTATGTTAAGCTCATCAGCGATATCTCCATTTTCAAATCATACTCTTATCAATGATATGAGATATCATCGACCCCAAAAAATCGACCATAGAGGTCCATGGCCCCCGCAGCAGCAGCGCCAGTTATGGTGGATGTAATCCACCATAACTGGTGCTGCTAGCGGGGGACATGGACCTCTATGGTCGATTTTTGTATTGTGATCATGTACATACGTTCGTTCATTCGTCTCTGTTTTCTTGTTACCATCATATCTCCAGAACAAATATTCCTAGGTACACCAAACTTACATCACACATAAGATTGACCCAGTTTTGTTGGTCACCAGGTCAGATTAAATCAATTTGTCACCATTTAATTATCTGGAAAGGACTGCTTGGAAGCACCAAACTGGCATAATTAACACATGCATGTGGTCATAGAGCAGAAGTCTAGCGCAAAGTGAAATTGACCTATATTTTGGGGGTCATTCAGTCAAAGTTGTTCCTTTTGTCTTCTATTGGTTTTTAACTACCGTAACTTGAGAATGAATATGCCTAGGCTAACTGAACTTAAATTGGAGACCTACTTCGGCTTACGCCCAAATTGGCATCATTGTCATCATATGTATATGTATGTATGTATGTGATATGTCCATCTATGTCTATCATTACCACCATGTGCCAAAGGTATACAGGAGTACCAAGCGTTAATCACATAGGCATGTGATCACGGTACAAACACCTTATGAAAATTTATAGCATGGATGGTGGGTGCCTGGTTCCAGGTTGCTTCAAATATATGCTTCTTTGAAGCAATAGGAACACATCTTGGCTTGGTGATGTCTTGTTGGTTCGTTGCGATATGTCTGAAATATTGTTGAAAGCGACGTTAAAACTTGGGTCACTCACTCATCCTTATGAAAATTAGTCATGTTGACCTATATTTTCTGATTCATTATTTGGTTAAACTGTCAATTTTGTCACCAATTGCTTGTCATCAACTGCTTGTACTTCCACAAGAGCCCTATTTTAATATCGCTTTGCACGGATCCTGTGTCTATATGCTCAACTCTAATTCAAGGAACTACCAGAATTATTTTAATCTTGAACCACTGTTGAAAGCAGCCAGTGCAGTCCCTAACATTAAGAAATTGTGGTCTATTTCTGATTGAACATTTGGGAACCCAAGAGATATTCTAAATCGATTAACTTCAGTGCGATTGGAAGCTATTGATTGACCTTTAGAAGTTGGTGGATATACAGGGCGAGTCAAAAAAAATTTCCACCTTTGTTTTTGTTAATTTATTCACCTGAAGATATAATGTATTGTGTATATGAATAGCACACAATGAAGGGTACTCCCTCTCTGTGCTATATCCACCCATTGTATGTTTTATTTATGGACAGAAATGTACAGATAATGTGTATATAGCAATGACGCTCATGGATAGAAAGTGCGTTCTCTAAATAATGTGGAAATGCATGAAAACGGACACGGGAATGAGACACTTCACATGTTTAGCTGTTTTCAGGTATCCCTGTTGCACTTTAAGACTTTCTCTCTGAGAGTTGTTACTTGACATTGGAAAAATGTGCAACAGAAATATCTGAAAATAGATGAACAGTGAAGAGTTTAATTCCTGTCTCTTCATGAACTGCTGTGTTAACTCATTTCTGCGTTATGGAGAGAATACCCTTTCCTTTCTTGAGTGCTATTGGTATATATACAATGTATGTATATTTTCTTCCATGAACAAAATATCATGGAGAGATGAAGTACCCTTCTATGTGTTATATTCATATACACAATAAATTGTAACTTCATATGAATAAATGAACAAGAACACAGGTGGACAGTTTTTTTTGACTCGCCCTGTACTTCAGAAACTTAATTTGTGGCAATCCTGATGTACAGTACAACTACAAGGCAGAAATAACTTGAAAGCAACTAGAGAAAAACCGAAAGGTAGGCCAATTATTGTGGTGTAAGTGCAAGTTCTAATTGCGATGGAAGAAAACTTACACGACTATAAATCCAAGCTAAAGGTGCCAGCTACGATGTTTACATGTCCCTTGGTTGTATTAGAAAATGCATGATAGGGTTTTTCTCGACCAAGTTTTCCCTCAACACAAATTTAGGCAGCCACTTAAAAGTTTTGCGCTTGTTCTCCACGTGATGCATCTGCTTTTGGCGCAGCCTTGTTTTAACCATGACTTTGACGCGAGGGCCTCGTGTTCAAGGTTAAGTTATTTCTGCCCTCTACTATATGTTGAGAATAAAGATGATATTCATACATTCTCCATGATTCAGATGACCCGATGTACAGCTTTCTGTACTTTTGACTGCATTTCGTTTTTCAGGAGATCAGATTCGTTTGAGCGGCGACTGAAGGAGAGGGAGCGAATGCGAGCAGAAGAAAAGAGCAGGCAGATCGTGAGTAATTTATTTCTTTCCATGAAGGTATAAAAATTGGAACCATTCTTGTATATAAATTAGCAGGAATCCCTAGCATTTTCGTAAAAATAATATCTAGATTATGAATGGAAACTAGACCTACCTTTTTTTACCTCCATCTGTCAGTTTATCGTGGACTGTACACTTCAAATTACTAGCATCTAAATTGTTAAAGTTCTTCCTTTCCATTGAAATGAAAAGAAAAAGGGAATACCATTTTCAGTTCTGTTTATTTTCATGCAGTTGGTGATAATTGTTATTGTCACTTCATCAGAAAATATATATATTTTTGTCTTCAGGAAGAGAGGCGTATAGTGTATGTGGGAAAGATTCCCAATGACTTCACACGTAAACAGTTGAGATGGCGCTTTGAACGATTCGGGGAGATTGAAGAGACCAGTGCACACTTCAGAGAACACGAGTAAGCTTGAATAGTGGGATTCCACTATTGATAGTGGGTTGATTATACAAAACTATAAGAAAACTTACAGGTATCCAGTCAGGAGTTGTTCATTCCATATAGATTGAGTGGGACTTTATAATGTTATTACTGTTCAGATAGCATGTGTATTCATTCCCTCACTCCAAACCTTCATGTTTTTAATCATTTGCTGTCATTCATATTTATACCATGCAATAAACCATTGTAAAGGTAAACACGACAGCCAGAATATTTCAGTAATTATCAGAACTTGATTTATTTTTTGGTTCTGTGTATTTCATTCATAGGAAGCCATCGCGACCTTCCTCTTTTAGAAGCATTCAGTTCAGTCTATCAATCTGAAAGAATTTATGTTCCTTAACTCTTTCTGTACCGGCATTTTTAACAGTTCCAAGCTGATATAAACACTGTCATGGACATGAATGAAGCGATTATATACTTATCATCGCCTACACAGTTTCAAAGATAATACTCCAAGCTTTTGAACAAGATATAATATGATGATACTATTTATCTAGAAAGTCTTTATTTTTGTATGCAAACGACAGTCAATCATTGAACTATATTTCTAGCGGTATAATACCGATACGGTACACAGAGGGTTAAATAAGCTCACATGGAACCTGTACCATCAGTGCTGTGAAATTTTCTGACCGACCAGAGCGATGTGACGATTATGTTTAGTTGTGGTTTCACACTCATCCAGGTTTCTCCTGTTCTTTCAGTGACAACTATGGGTTTGTAACCTTCAAGTATACCTGTGATGCCTATGCAGCCATTGAGAGTAAGTGTTTTCTACATGTACATAGATTAATTATCACTAGGAGTTGAAGATCATTTCTTGTGGCCTTTATCAAACTTGTGTGATAAAAAAAATCAGATAAAGAGCCAGAGTTAAAATTAATTTGTCATATCACAATAGCTTAGCATATAAATTCCGAACAAAATCGAAAGATACTTGAAGCTGTTCCGAAAAATTAGGTATGGGGAGGCTGCCAGCCCAGGTGGCCAGGTTTTGCCAATTCACCACCCAAACAAAGTACCCATATAAATGATTTTATAACAACAACAAACCATCCATAGAAATAATTTGCATTTCAAATATATATATATATATGCATATACGTCATTTCCTTATCTGCTCGACAAATGCTGCTAATTTCGCGATAAACATAATAAAACATGGACTCAAACATTGCTCTCGACTGAACAAAAATAGATCTTAGGATGGAGATCATGCTTGTTGTTTTTTGGCCTAAAATTTAGTATACATCATTGATGCATCAAGAGACTTATGTAATGAATACTGGTTTCTCTGATTGGACGGAAACCTTAGGAGCCATTTCTAATTGCAAATTTTTTGATAATTTGTATATTTATCACCTGACTGCTTGGTGTTCCGGACATCTTGGTTTAGATTGAATACATTATGAATGGCTGGCGCCCAGAGCTGAGGGTTTTCTGATGCGCAGCTTCGTATTAATTTTGTAAGAGTTTTATTCAGAAAGTATTGGTTCTATGTCACCTTCATTGTCTGAAGTCCTCTCAATACCAATGAATAACACCGACCTGGCTTTGACACACATGGACAGTTTAAATATCATGACTTATATTCGACGAAATAGGATTGACTTGTTATATCATCAGAAAATTTCTTTAATAAATAAAGAGATCATCCATTAATCCACTGTTATTAAGTGTACAGTATTCTGAAAGTTTTCTTAATTCACCTTTGACAATTTCAAACTCGTAATAATTTCAGATGGTAATAAAGTAGCTGGAGCCCAACCATTTGACCTTTGTTTTGGAGGACGGCGGGAATTCTGCTCCACAGATTATGCAGACTTGGGTAAGTTTATTATGTCCCCCCTCTAATTAGAGGGGGGGCATATAGTGATCGCTTTGTCCGTCCGTCTGTCTGTCCATCAGAGTTTCTTGTCCGCGCAATATCTCGGTTAATATTTGATGGACAGGATTGAAACTCGCATGGAATGTGGCCAGTACCTCGTAGTTGTGCAGCGTAGAGTTTTTTTCCGAGTTCCGGTATAATTTTCAAGAGTTATGGCCCTTTTTCTGAAATCTCTGTGAATGGGACTTGTCCGGTCTGGATCTTGGTTAATATTGTATGGACAAGTATGAAATTTGTATGATATGTGGTCAGTGCCCCACAGTTGTGCAGCGTAAAGTGTCTCCCCGTTTCGCTAATATTTTCAAGAGTTATGGCCCTTTGTTCCTGAAATCTCCCTGAATTGGGACTTGTCCGGGCTGGATCTCGGTTAATATTGTAGGGACAATTATGAAATTTGCAGCATATGTGGTCAGTGCCCTGTAGTTGTGCACCATGAAGTTTCTCCGCGTTTCGCGTATATTTTCATGAGTTATGGCCCTTTTTTCTTCAAATCTTTGTGAATTGTGACTTGTCCGGTCTGGATCTCGGTTAATATTGTATGGACAATTATGAAATTTTCAGGATATGTGGTCAGTGCCCTGTAGTTGTGCAGTGTGAAGTTTCTCCGCCTTTCGCGTATATTTTCAAGAGTTATGGCCCTTTTTTTCTTCAAATCTTTGGGACTTGTCCAGGCTGGGTCTCGGTTAATATTGTATGGACAATTAAGAAATTTGCAGGATATGTGGTCAGTGCTCTGTAGTTGTGCAGTGTGAAGTTTCTCCGCGTTTCGCTTATATTTTTAAGAGTTATGGCCCTTTTTTCTTGAAATCTTTGTGAATTGGGACTTGTCCGGGCTGGATCTCGGTTAACATTGCATGGACAAGTATGAAATTTGCATGATATGTGGTCAATGCCCCATAGTTGTGCAGCATGAAGTTTCTCTGCTTTCGGTTATTATGCCCCCCCTCTAACTAGAGGGGGGGCATATAGCGATCGCTTTGTCCGTCCGTCCGTCCGTCTGTCCGTCCGAATTTCTTGTCCGGGCAATATCTCGGTTAATATTTGATGGACAGGATCGAAACTTGCATGGAATGTGGCGAGTGGCTCGTAGTTGTGCAGCGTGGAGTTTTTTCCGAGTTCCGGTATAATTTTCAAGAGTTATGGCCCTTTTTCTGAAATCTCTGTGAATGGGACTTGTCCGGGCTGGATCTTGGTTAATATTGTATGGACAAGTATGAAATTTGCATGATATGTGGTCAATGACCCACAGTTGTGCAGCGTAAAGTTTCTCCACGTTTCGCTTATATTTTCAAGAGTTATGGCCCTTTGTTCCTGAATTCTCCGTGAATTGGGACTTGTCCGGGCTGGATCTCGGTTAATATTGTATGGACAATTATGAAATTTGCAGGATGTGTGGTCAGTGCCCTGTAGTTGTGCAGCGTAAATTTTCTCCGCGTTTCGCATATATTTTCAAGAGTTATGGCCCTTTTTTCTTCAAATCTTTGTGAATTGGAACTTGTCCGGGCTGGATCTCCGTGAATATTGTATGAACAATTATGAAATTTGCAGGATATGTGATTAGTGCCCTGTAGTTGTGCAGCGTGAAGTTTCTTCGCGTTTCGCATATATTTTCAAGAGTTATGGCCCTTTTTTCTTCAAATCTTTGTGAATTGGAACTTGTCCGGGCTGGATCTCGGTGAATATTGTATGAACAATTATGAAATTTGCAGGATATGTGATCAGTGCCCTGTAGTTGTGCAGCGTGAAGTTTCTCCACATTTCGCCTATATTTTCAAGAGTTATGGCCCTTTTTTCTTCAAATCTTTGTGAATTGGGATTTGTAGGGCTGGATCTCGGTTAATATTGTATGAACAAGTATGAAATACGCATGATATGTGGTCAGTGAAGTTTCTCTGTTTTCGGTTATATTTTCAAGAGTTATGGCCCTTTGTTTAAACCTAAGTGAATGGGATATATTTATTTGTCCAAGCTGAATCTCCGTCCATAACTGATTTGAACCAGGAAAATGGCTATATTATATGTTATTCTACATTCCAAAGCAGACAACATAGGTCCTGAAGTATGAAATTGCCCCAAAAACAGTGAATTGGGTACAAAATTCACTGATCGCTTCATAATTTCACCACAATATACTCCCAAGGAATGTAGGTCTCATAACCAGGTCACATTTTCGGATTTGGCGAAAGCCCTGGCGACCATCTTGCATCGAAGCATCGTATTATGACTTGTTGCTTGATATTTGGAATATGTATTATGTGAGGCATGGCAAAAAAGTGACTGAAACAGAATTTTTATAATTATCCAAATTAGGCCTCCACCAACCAATAAAGAACAGAACAATGGCGGGGCAGTGTCGGATTAAAGTGGAAGGGGGGGCATACAATTGAGCAATCTCTGATTGCTTCCTTCCTGTGTATTTTCAAGAGTTACAATACGATCTTTTGTTTATCAAACCTAAGTGAATGGGATATATTTATTTGTCCAGGCTGGATCTCAGTCCATAACCGATTTGGACCGGGAAAATGGCTATATATATGTCATTCTACATTCCAAATCAGACCACATAGGTCCTGAAGTATGAAATTGCCCCAAAAGGAGTTAATTGGGTGCAAAATTCTAAGTTTACTGATCGCTTCATAATTTCACCGCAATATACTCCCAAGGAATGTAGGTCTCATTTTCGGATTTAACGAAAGCCCTGGCGACCATCTTGCATCAAAACATTGTATTATCACTTGTTGGTCGATACTTTGAATATGTATTATGCGAGGCATGGCAAAAAAATTGACTGAAATAGAATTTTCATAATCATGAAGGCCTCCACCGACCAATACAGAACAGAACAATGGCGGGGTGGTGTCGGATTAAAGCGGAAGGGGGGGCATACAATTGAGCAATCTCTGATTGCTTCCTTCCTGTGTTGTAATTGACAGCTGCACATCATCTCTCTTGTATTGCAATTCTCAACAGCCAAACTTTGCCTTGAGAGCCAGAGGAACCTATTTGCCCAGGTTTCTAGTATATGGCATGTGAACTGTTTCGAATAAGTGCAATTTAACAAACATAATAATATGTAGTTTAACAGACTAGAAATAAGCACAGGACATTTTCAATAGCTCCCCTATCAATCAGATTGTGTATGGACTATTGTTGATTTTTAATCAAAGTGATGGAGCAGTCCATGTTTTTTTACATCATGGGGGTTTAATGTGAACATATATTTTGTTTACAGACGGTCAGGCAGAAGAAGAAGAGGAGTTCAGTTATGTTCCTCAACACTCGGCCGCTCTTGACTTTGACCAATTGCTCAAACAGGCCCAGCTACAATCCAAGAAAACCCAATGATTACATTGATCATCTAGGACGAGTCATGACTATTAATCTTCATCTGTTAATCTTGTTGTACGACGATGGCCTTCTGTCTGGAATTTGGGCAAGGCTTTGGTGCAAGACCTCCCATTGAAAAAGTAATATCCTGGACAAAAGACTGACAATACAACTTGCAGCAGATCCTTTGTCAATCATATTTCATGAGTCTTGCACCAAATCGTTGCCAGAATTTGCATCATGGAGAATACGTAAATTAAAAATATAATATGGACTGATCATGAATTGATATTGGCCCATGGGAAATATGTCTCTATTAGAAAAAATTCATTCTGGTATAAACTGCTGAAAATTATGTGTATCATCTAGAGCAAGTTGAGATGACAGAATTGAGAATAATATCTTGAAAGATTTTTTTTTATTATTTGATTCAACATAATCTATCTTTGTGTTCAGAATCCTGTTTTGCGTACTTCAGTGCTATGACTTTGTATTCATGAGGGAATTTGCAGCCTTGTTGGGATTGTTTATTATTGTGCGGGTACACAGAAATTTGGTTTTCAGATAAGAGTAGTTTTGATATGGGTGCAGTAGCGTAGAAGTGGTTTCAATTGACAGTTTAATATACTTGTATATTGGGTTTAAAATGTGGACATTTTGGTGATTAAAGAGGAAACGGCAATCCAGCCTTCTCGCATACATGCAACAAGAATGGACACTAGAAACATGTGGGTGACACACAATGTATGGACAGGCACGATTGCTAATTTTGGCCACAATTCTGATAATCATTCTTCAAAATAAATTGATCAATCTCCCAGGTGTGTTGCTTCTCTTGATAAGATGCTGCAAATCCTATTTGTTAGGGTTTTTTGGGTTTTTTCTACATACTCTATTTTTCTAGAAACGATCATGAATGTTCTAATCTGCTGGTGCTATCTTATCAGTTTTACTTTTTAGTCCGTGGGCTATGGCCTGTTTCTTTATGTGCTTATAAACATACAGTACTAAACTACAGGTGTTGTTTTCGAAGAAATTCTATTTTTGATTGTTTCACACATTGTCATAGATTGATTCATAATGCCGTGTTCATTTTAATGAAGAGGATTTTTTTTAACGAGTTGTGCGACTTTAATGATACGGTGAATAATGTTAGGTAACATTTAGCTTTTTTTTTTATGATACAACTTTATTTTGCCAGGCCTTCATCGTGTATGTTCATTTAATCTACTTGCTATATCATTGTTCAAACAGGGCAATTTATGTTAAGTTATTTTATAACTGTTTATATTGTGGTTTATATTTTTGTTAAACTATTGTTGATCTGCAAAACTGTATCGATGTACGATAAATGCAAGTACGTCTACTTGTTGGACTGTTGTATACACAAGTTTAAATCATTTCAGCTATGGTTTTCACATCTCGCTATTATTCTTCCTCCAAACATCCAATTCTAAACATCCTGGAACTTCAATCAATTGAATAAAAATCAGCCAATGAAAGCAGTCATACATGGCTGCAACTCAGTCTTATTATAATAAGACCTAACCGTCCCTCCACTTATATATGTATATATATCTGAGGACGTCCATACAGAAGTCGGGTCCTCTGACCTCTGGGTATTGACCGATCCAAGTGCTCCTTCAGGGCAGAGACGACCAATTTGGCAACTTGCCAAATGCTGATAAGCTCTATCGACCAGCATTTTCTCTGCGATTATTCTGGAAGCTATCATAGGCGCAAGTCTTGATTGGTCAGTGTGGCTTATGAAATCACCTTACAGTATAAAACTATACGTTTGGTCAGCAAATAAAATACAAAAGAGAGATTGACATTATCAGACCAAAAAGTGAAGTTTCAATCAGGCCTATTAATCGGCCAATCAATCTGCTCAAATCTTGGATTCAAGCTACTCTGATTGGATAAAATGTCACCAGTGCCGTCTATGGTGATTGAGGGGTGAATGTTGCGATGTTAAGCATTGGGTGGAATGGCGAGAAGAAACCGGAGTACATTTTCGCGATAGTGAAATATTCTTCCCAGCTCCAGGACTATGTAACTTTGCTCAGAACTTAAATTAACCTCTCTAAGAATTCGATCACCGGACCCGCAGCTTTAACTGTATTAATTAAAATACTAACCATGATCGATATGTTAATTTGATATTAATTACCACATCATTTAAAAAGTTTACAATTTCAGCCAGATATATGGTAGAAGGAATGTTTCGGGATATTTACCTTGTTGCTGCACATCCTGTTATCAAATAATTAGGGAACTTGTTGAAAGATTATTTATTGAGAATGGCATTAATAATGTTGATATCGTGGATGATAATGAGTTTTCACTCTGCGTGAATCAAGATCATGGTTAAAACACCTGTACTAATCAGGGATTCATTCACGTCGGTTCTACGTACCGAATTTCGGTTCATAGATTGAGTTTAAAACTCAATTTTTCAGTTCAAAACTCAATTTTTTTGAGTAAAAAATCAACATTTATCACCAAAATATTTATACTCAATTTGTGTGTTGGAAACTGAATTTTCAAGCTCCAGAAACTGAATTTTCAAGCTTCATAAATTCGAAATTTCAATACACGATTGTCGGGAAATCATCTGGTAAAACTGAAATGAGCACGGTCCCATGGTCGCGGTAGCAAATGTGAATCTGTCGGCAACAGGGGTAGAATTTCGACGGGGAATCGATTCTCGTCAAGACTCGCCTAAAATGGATCTTGCAGGAATCTATTTGGATTCGCGCAATCAAAGCTTAGCGTAATCAGTGTGGTGTTCATTCAGGGAGATTTATTCAATATTTCACGGAAATTCAAGTCAAATATCTGACCTGTAATCAGAAAGCATCGAGACATCTTTTCGCCTTGCCGCAAAACGGACAGTTGCGGGGCTTCTTCACGTGTTTTGATGACGTAACGCGCAAACTACACCTCCGAAACCTTTGCTCGTTTTTTTTTTGGAAGCCTTGAATGCTCCTGTAAAGGTTCCCGACCTGGCGCCAGATGGCGCTAGTGTGACTGCTAACATGCGGTCGTCAAATGGAAAGTACACTAGCGTGAAAATGAAACCTGGGACGTTTGGAGTTTATTTAGCAGATAAGTTTGATTCGGATTCATTCATAATTAGAATGACAAACAATTCTCCTGGAGAAGTAGGACAAGTAGAATTAAGCGGTAAGAAATTTATGAAAATAAAATTGGATCGTTTATTCAGAGACATTGCCTGCATGAGACCTGTCATGAACAACAACAACAACAGCAAAGCGGTCGACCTTTTACGTTGAGAACACGCATTTCTTCAGAAGTCAGTTTATTTGAGGTCAAGATTTTAAATTTAACGGCACTGCACTTCTTGCTTATGTCTGTGGCTCTTGATTATTTTTTGGTAATTTTGATCTTTCGCGGTATGAAATGAAAAATATGTGAGGCAAAAATATCAAGAATTTCCTTATTTTTTTTTATGTTTTTCATAATCTGTTACAAATCCATGGCAAATTGTTCGGCCTACTCTTTATAAGGCTCATTAATAATAATTGTTTGTCTTGCGTTAACATCAACTGCTTGACAGTGGTCGGGTTTTATTTATATCTTTTGTCTTGCGATGCAGACAGTCCCAAATGATTTGTTTTTCATATTCAATACAAAGATACAAAAACAATAATATTCAGAGTACATACATGTATACTTACAATGTAGTAAAAATGTTTAGGTTGAATCCATTTGTGGAATCCAATACAATCATCGTGCAACAATTTTATAAACTAGTATGATTTTGTTTTTCATCGTTTCTTTATGACAACATAATGGAAATGAGTAATCGCAATCAATAACACAAAATGAATTTAATTACACAAAAGGTTAAAAATACATCAATGGGTAACAGTAAACAAGGTTCATAGAAGATAATATTTACCCTGGTTTGTAAAAAAAATTATATACTCAACTTCGGGGGAAAAAATTACCCTGGTTTGTAAAAAATTTATATACTCAATTTTAGGGGGAAAAAATGCCGATAAATTTTATTTTAACTCAATTTGACTGTAAAGAAACTCAATTTTCTGGATTTCGGTTCGTAAAATTGGACTTCTATGAATCCCTGCTAGTGAAGGCCGTTCTTGAGATATGGTGGCAACGAGAAAAGTGTGACAGACTCCCAGACGGACGGACGCCGAAGACGACAATACCCGTCGAAAATCAATGCAAATATTTTGGTTTATTGTGGTTAGATTGCTTGTCGGTCTTGAATATACAGTTTGGAAAAGTGGGCAGGGCACAGGGGCAGGTGGGGAGCGCGGGCTTTAGGTCATCTTCAACCAAGAACACAACCACTGATCAGAAGGTAGAGAAAATGAAACATGCAAAGGAAAACCACCACGCGTATTGGCAAAACTTTCACACGTCTCAACCGATCTCAAACCAGACTAGAAGTCATCCAGATCATTCGGAGCACATATTAAATCAGTCTACAGGTCACCACACAAATTCAACCTCACGACACAGAAGATTACTATTTGATACAAGTGTACTAACTCTAGACCTTGTGAAAATATAAAAGTAAGCTTTACTATAAGCCTGAAAATGTGTAAATATTTCCCATAAAGATTTATTTTGAAGCATAAATAATTGCTTTGTGTGTGGTGGGGGGAATGGTGTCTTACTTTATATGATTTGTTTTAGAGTTTTCATCGATCTGTTCCTCAATCTTCTCATCTACCTCCTCTAATTCTGATTGGGTGGAAGACTCCTCAATAGCAGACCAGTCGGTGTCCTCACTATCTGCATCATAAAATACCATCTCCTCTTCATCATCCTCAGCATCATTCCCTTCATCGTGCGCACCATCATCATCCGTGCCATCATCACCTGCACCATCATCACCTGCACCATCGTCGTCTTCATCATCCACATCATCATCGTCACTCCCGCTACTACTATATGTATCACCAGACATGCCAGCCTAGAAAAGAAAACAATACTCAAGAGATGTAGAGGTATATCCACAGCATGTAAAAGCATGTTTTGATTTAAAGGAACAAATTTAGCAGAATGAGGGGCAGATACAGGCCTTATTTTATACCGTTATACGGCGCCCAAAATAAACGAGATCTAAAAACGCCTAAATTAAGAAACGAAAAATGCCCAAATTACGACGAAAAAATTCAGGCATTTTAGTTTATTATGCAGCAAATTTACGTTTTGTATTTAATTTTGAGATGGTTTACTCACGTTTGCGTTTGTCACTTGAAAAATGAAGCAGAGAAATCAAGACGTAAATTACCAGTGCGAGCCGCCATGTTATATTTACCAACCCGATTCATATGAACTTCAGTCGATAGTTTGATAGGGAAATAATAACTACGCTGAATGCTAGCCGGAAGTTATCGTCTTGCGGGCCGCTACCGCTTGGAACAAGGTGTTTGCGCAGTGACCCCTGGTGGCGAGGTTGATTCGAGCAGACTTCTACTTCCGTGAAGAAAGCAGATGAAAATGCCTCGTGGTCGGCCACCGACAACCGGGAGTTCTCATAATCCGAAAAGCGCCAGCTGTGCCCACCCAGAAGAGAACTGCTGAGCTTGTGAAGACAACGGGCGGGGGGAAAAGGCCGTTTTATTCAGAAACGTCCACGGACCGATCCTGGTAATTTCATGTTCCCAAGTCATGTTCTTTTGGGAGTTGTCTCCCCTTGGTTTATGTCACCAGTGCGGAGATCGCCAGGTTCTCAGTTACCAAGTCTCACAGAATTTCCGTGAGTATCAAGAAATATGGACTAACCTCCCAGTCTTACGGAAGAGTTTAGAAATCTCACGGAATTCATAGAATATCTTCTCAAAAGTCTAAATCTGCAAAAAAGACTTATTTTCTCATGAAAATGATAATATAACATTTTTTTCTCATGAAAATTGGGATGTAATATAACATTTTTGACAATTTTTCTATAAAAATTGACATAATCCCATATGGAAATTTATTGTCTGGAAATGCGTCTGATGCGTTTTAGAGCATCTGAGAACGTCTAGCAGCAGGGGCCCCAGACCCCCGGGCGTCCAAATTAAAAAGCTGTATCTGCCCCTGAGAATATGACAATAATGTCACATAATAACTTGATACGCGCCATATTCACAAACAGATATGCTTCTTACTTCATCATGTTACAAATGCTTACATTTTGCAAACGTTTCTGAAGGCTGTTCTTCGTACGGCGTATCCAACATATTTTCTTCTGCAAACTTCTTACTCGCTTTCTCAAAGCGGAACAGTTGCAGATGGTATGTTGCGGCCTAGTCTTTGTACATCTATTAACTGTAGACACTGATTCTGTTGCAGTTTCTGTCTCAGAACCCAATGGCAATGGACTGGTAGTTTCAACCCATTCTGTTGCAGTTTCTGTCTCAGAACCCAATGGCAATGGACTGATAGTTTCAACCAATGGTTCATCAACAACCACCACAACATTGGTTGAAGTGGAAACTCCGCCATCTGAGCAAAGACGTCGAATCTGCAGGGATAAGAAATGAGTTTTACAACAATGCGACAGTAATAATTCAGTCTCTAAAAAGGGGGGCATATTACTTTGTTCATAGAGTCATTCAAAATGCATGTACTTGATGACTTTGAGCAGTTTCAGTGGTGGAGGAAGCCGGAGAGAACCACTGGCATGTAACTGGCAATATTTCACACAAGCCGCGTTTCTAATCTGCAGCGATGTGAGGCTATACAGTGGTCCCAGGCGTGTGTGCACTTTAGACAACTCGGCCACAACCCCCCCACACACACATTGTATTTAGCTGTCAAAAGACTGATGTATGTTACATCTAACAATTTTCATAATTATGGTTGGTTGCTTGATTTTCTCTTATAATATTCATGAAGGCCTTCGTGAACCGAATGTTGTTGTTATTGTTACTAATTTTGGTTTATTTTCCCCATTAGTAGAGCAAGATCTGAGGCATATTCAGTGTGTTTCCCAAGAAATGAAGCTGTAGGCTCACTGACAAAAGTTATAAGGTCCAACAGAAATGCCGTTTTGCGGAAAAAAAGAAGGGAGGACACCTCAAAAGATGCAATCTGAGAGCAATCTGGCACTGGCACCAGATAAGGAATTTCAGTGATGACTGATTTATTGTCCTATTGACTCCGCTAAATCTGCATGGCAGATTAAGGGGGTAATCTAAAGGGGAGGGAAAAATTTGCCGAATTGTTTTCCAAGGTATCAAATTCTGCCAAATATTATTGATCATATCATCTTGCCATATAGTTAATGGGGAAAAAACTTTTTGTCCAAACTGGATAATCTGAAATTAATGACATCCTTGTGTCATGCCAATGGTCCTAAAATTCTAATGAAGAGTAATTTTGAGAATTTTTTGTTGTCAAATAGTGAGATTTCGTGTACCAGAAATTGACGAAGTCCATGAACTTGTTTAAATTGTTGTTTTTACTCAAATATTGGTTGGTGTTGCCTGATAATGCATCAAACAGCCTGAATTATAATATATGTGAAGTTTCAGCTCACGATCAATTCAATTTGGAGATATTCAAACTTTTCCTAGGCGATAAACAGGTCCACTTTTGTGTGTGTGAACGAGTTTGCTATCCAAATTTTATGGTTCTGCGTCAGATATTATGACAACTGAATGAGAATCACACACAAGTCACACATAAGATTCACGTGGGTAATAATTGGACCGTGACCGGAAGACCAATGCCTATATTTTTGAACAATTCAATTCTTCATTGGCACTAACACAATTCACATTGGTTATGGCCGAGAAACCATATCAAACGCACAATAGTTCAGTGTACTACAAGAAATAGTAATGCGAAGTGAAAACATGAGTAACAAGATACCTAACACTTGAGTAACAGCCGGTGCTCTGTCACCGGGAACTTGGCACAGCGTTGTTGTTGTAAAGTGTACGGTACAGAGTTGTGAAATGCTATATTACAGACAGGAATAATACGAAACCAGGTAAATCTCTGTTGTAGTAATGAATGACACTCACTGATCATAAGGACAGACGACTTAAATACCACCTCTCCTTCAAAGGTAGCCTATACTGCAGCATGTTCAGAATTTGTCCATCGGCATGGCCAGTCACGCTGACTGCGGATTTTCTGGCCGATTTTCTTTTCTGACAGCCGTGTTCTCAAGGAACGCCGCTCGTGATTGGCTAATATCTGATCATTTCTTCATGCGCAATTGAGTATGTCAACCAATCAGTGTAAAGCTCTCAATACATCTAATTCATACATATCAGAAACAGAATCTGAAAGCACATGTCAAACCGCTTGTTCCACGTGCCATCAGCAGTTTCAAAAGCTTGATCTAATTCTGGCTGAGAAATTTACCATTTTATCGCATATTTTCATGGAATGTTTATGAAGAAAAAGACAAAATATACACCACTATAATTATGCCAGTAGCTGTTAGTTCGACATCTATTTCTTTCTTCTTTTTTTTCGCACACTCAAGTTTTGTGTGGCCCATTGCGGGTGAATGACCCGGGAGCCAACACTGATCTGTTGACGAAATATCTAGCCTAAACCATGTATTTATTAAATGTCAATTAAGTTTTACAATGAAGTCCTTGGTAATTTTCACTAATATTGTAGACCCGCTCTTTTCAGGTAGGCAATTGGAAGGCTTGACAAGAACCTGGGTCGGGACACAATATCGACGATATTACAGTCACATCGCCAGTTCCGATCCAGTGTCAGTTCCGACTCACTTCCAAAAACAATGCTTCTGGTGACAACCGATATCACGCCTAGTCTGGAAATATTTAGAGCATTCGAACAAGTTGATCAACCTTCCAAATCATGACTAAATTACATTAAGCATTCATTGGTTTTGTTAGGAGATAGCTCTGCAGGGCTCATCCATACACACGAATACATCAGTCTAAGTACAAATATCATGACCCGCCGTCATGAAAAAACAGTGTCGTCTGCCAGCACTCCTGATCGAAGTTTTGATGTTTAGTTTCCAACATATAATTATCATATGGTATTACGCATCTGTCATAAATTTATTAACTCGAGTCTCACTCCAAAGGCTACCCGCCCCGTCGTCGATATAAACTGACGGACCCAGTTCCGAACCACCATCATCCACGGATGGCCAAGCAGTGTAGTATTATGGCCTCAATAGGTCCAGCCAACGCAGCGTTCACTACATAAACTCAAGTGATGATTAGCATTGCTTTTCTTTAATATGCTATTCGGAGGTAAAATAAATTAAAGTACCAGTGATTTAATGTTTCTTTTTTTCTTCGAGTGAGTATGTGCTCATAAACCATCAGAGATATGGCTGTTCAATGTATTTTTTCAATATGATCAACTCGACCCGCAACCCGCATATTTGAACACAAAATGTTGACTTATGAGATAAAGACATGCAAAACGAAATATCCAGCCATTGCCAGGACCCCATTTTGAGGAAAAGTTATCATATTGACGCTTAAATTTGTATGTATCTGGGTGAAAGGTCACTACCAAAACGAGGCTGGGTCGGAACTGACACCCCTCATTAACAAATGTAATCTTAAATTTCCTACAGTTCAGTTTATCCCCGGCTAAGTTACTTTGTTAGTAAATTCCATAGACAGTGGCACTGCGGTCCCGTTAAGGGTTTTATCAATCAAACCGTTTCCTTTTGAAACATATGACAACTTTGGTGGGTCGGAACTGGCGACGTGACTGTATTATGTGTCGAATTCTGAACGAATATCACAAATATTGTACGTTTTTTTGATTGAACTACTCTTTTGGGTCTTTTGCTTTTTTTTTTCTTCATGCACTAGTTTTGTTTCTTGTCGTTTGCATGATGTATTCGTTTTGCCACTCGTTAAAATTTAAAGGACTTTTTTTTTTTTGGTCACCAATCTTGCTTGGCCTAAGTTCAGCGTTCACTTTAGCCTAGTTGATAAGCACGCTCATTGGACAGCGGGACCATCTTTCGCGCGCAAAAAGCCAATCAGTGATGAGGCGTACCAATTAACCAATCACTAATCACTCATTAACATATCAATTAGCGGGATCAAGTCTTGTTCAAGAGAGAAGCCGCATTTCATATCCCTCTGCTCTGTATTCGTACCAGCAAGAACATATAGACCCCTAACTGAGGTACGGCCGTAAGGGCACAATCGAACAGTAGGCCTGTGTCTCACAGAACTGGTGAAAAGGCTATGGTCTTGAATTGCAGTTTGGTCAACTTGTTTTGTTTGTGGACAAAGCAGCTCACATCAGGCGGAATTTGCACCATTGACCCATGTTATATGTGTAATACATGTCCGTGTACACAGCGCCAGCTTGTGCCGGTAAGTATTTGTTGCTCAGGGCAAATGCACCCAACATTTACAGGTAGCATGGCTGCCCGCTTATCAATTTATTGGACACTTTTTATGAATAAGATGCTGCAGGTAGGCCATGCAACCGTGTATGGCCAAAGAAGTATACCACTGGATAAAAGACTACATCTTTAGTCATGAAAAGATATTGAACACAAATACGGGGAGAGACTGTGAGTAAACAGAAATTTATCACCAGCATGTCTTTGTAATGCAAGGGTCGAACGAAATGCCCACCTCGGGCAAGGGTCGGGCTTAGTGGGGGATTACCTGGGGATTCACATGTTTACGCCCCAAGAAGTGAGGTACACGTTTTCAGTCCCGTTTAGTTTGGGATTCAGTCATGTCAGTTGATACTTCTTTTACCTAAGGATGAGACATAGTATTTGCTTGAGGTTTAGGTGGGGATTCACTTCAATGTGTTGCCCCAGGAGGTAGGGCATTGAAGCATTTTAACAACTCTCACCTAAAGCCCGAGGGGGGGGGGGGCGCTTGACTTCTGCATAACTCCACTGTAAAATTAAATGTGTGTTACAGTTGTCATGTAATGCCAGAACGTGCGCTTATTACAAAACTTCGAATAAGCAATTATCACACATTAGAAATCAAATCTGGCAGATACCAAAAACAAATTATTCAATTACTTGCCAGTACTGTGTGGGATCTGTTGATAATGAAATTCATTTTGTAATGTGCTACTCCACAATGCAGGTATCTGTAGACATTCACCATTCCGGGATATATCCATCGACGTTCCGAACTCTATGTATCATATCCAAAAGGTATTCACTAAACTTCTACAGTGTGACACACAGAAGTCCTTCCAGGTAATAGCAATGGCTGTGAGGTATCTTGTTACTCATGTTTTCAGTTTGTATTACTATTTCTTGTAGTACACTGAACTATTATGTGTTTGATCTGGTTTCTTGGCCATAACCAATCTGAATTGTGTTAGTGCCAATAATATAAATTATATTCCCAGAAAATAACCTCACTGGGTCTAGGTGTCCAATAATAGGGCCTGTCCAATAACCGGGCTGTCATGCCACATGATGTCATGATGTAGATTGAATATAAATTTCAAACTTTTATACTTGATATATTTCATATTTATTTTAGTCCCCTGAGGACAATACCTACGTTAATAATAAATTTATCTTAATTTATCTTATTAATTCATCTGAAAGTTTTTTGCTAAATTATAAAGCTGAGGGGTATATGCAAAAGATTTTGTCGGTAAATGTTCTCATATTTGCTGTACTATGGTATATATTTTTCCGGACTTTGCCATTTGAAGTCATTTTTTAAAACAACATTAACAACATTCGGTTCACAAAGGCCTTAATATTTTGAAACTACTTCATGCAAAGAGTATATCCAACAAATTTGATGGATGTATGCTAGTATATCATTTACTTTAACTGCTTATGGTAGCGAAATTCACGTCTTTACTATCTGAAACTTGTTCGTTTGACATAATTGTTTAGCATGTTCAATGTTGTTGTTGTTATTGAAAGATTTTATTTTTCGTTTAGACCTGCCTGTCTACGCTCCCGGCGCCAGCCTCGGTCTGTCTTTTGTTGACGTGGACATGGTGGCCGTGGCTGCCCAATACCACCGGCACAATCGACTACAGGAACAGCTTGTCTAGCTAACTTTCTCCTTTTACCGATAGAATCCGAAATATGCAGGTTCGCGCTCATAAAACTGCCGACTTCGAAATGAGCTGAACACAGGAATGACGTCGAAGAAGCTCTGAAGCTTGGACGATGTTTACGTACAAAGTTTACCCATTTTCGCCGAATATTAGGGTCCTTTGGAAAAACATGCAACGATATACCGGGTGTGAATTGACTGTTCGAACAACTGATTAAATTTGGACCACCGGCGACACAATATTTACCTCCATGCAGACGGGCTTGCCGCCCTCCAACACTGTCCGCCATGTTGAGGGGGAGACTCGAGCTGACGATCGTCATACTTATGACGTCACACATTATTTAAATTTGTAAACAAAGCCAATGTAAACTGTCGCACTTTTACGAGCACAATTGCACGCACTAATCAATTCGAAATAAGAACTTCTCCTTGTCCGATTTCCCTTTTGGATACAGCAAATTAATCATGAAAGAATAGAGAATAAAATTATTTAATAAAAATTTCGCTGCATTAGCACTTTAAGTTTAATTTGTTTTGCTCTGTCTTATGCTTACGGTATATACTTTTTAGATTCAATAGTTCTTTCCTTTTCGATAAGCATTCTCTATCAAACCAAGGTTTGCTGATTTTGCTTTTTTGCGACTGGTTTGTTCGCCTCAGACCAAATGTTTTTTCTGCACTTTCGATGAGACAACGTGAGATATCATCGACTATATTATTAATCTGCGTTTTTTGCCCACTCATAGTGGTTAAAGTGTCCCCTGAAAGTGTCAGAATTCTGCGATAAATGTTTTCAACTGATTTCAGATCAATATTTTCCACATAGTCGGAACTCTTGATAGGCATCCACTTCCGTAAGACATATTCAGGTTTAGACGATTCCACAAAATGTTTAACATTGCATGTATATAGTGAAAGGACAATAGGACAATGTATATCAGACAAGAGTTCGTTAAAATTGACAACTGTAAAATCGTGAATGACGTTGAATAAACCTGGGCTTACAACAGCGTAATCAATCAAGCTAACGCCCTTAGATGTTGGCTTGCCAATACCTCTGTCACTTCCGATCCTTCCATTGACAATAAATAAGTTGGTGTTACGACAAAAATCTATAAATTTGTAGCCCCACTGATTAACTTTCGTGTCTTCGGAGTGTCGTTCTAAACCGACACCATAACTGCTCAATATCTGTGGACCGAAAATAAATTGTGTTACATCATCGTCCCACTCTACAAAATCTGTCAGTATTTCTTCAGTAACCCGATAATCAGACAAGGTTTTGGTACGGGCATTAAAGTCACCCATCAAACATATATTAGAATAATTAGCAGAGACTCGTAATAGATCTTCCTGTAGGTCTGCGAAACAGTCCTGATCAACGTAGTTTGAGTTTGCGGGAGGAATATAAACACAGCCAAATAATATATCAGCACCAAATAGTTCGCGAGAACCGTTCAACCATAGGACATATGGATTGTCCGTTGTGATCTCCTTGAAATATTTCCTGTACTTTTCTTTTATCAATACTCCTATAACAGATTTATTCTGTTTCTAGTGCTGCGCTTAGGTATACATTCGAACTCATCGATAACAACGACGTCTAATTCATGGAGTTTTGTTTCTGTTATCATCATCATTTTATTTCACTCCGACCACTCAGGGTGGTACGAGAGGTATACAGCTATTACATATACACAGTTGGCGACTACATGCGTGTGTAAACATAATCAATACATAAACATTTATACAATAATCGAATATTCTAGTCGTATTTACAAAGTGCCATACCTTCCTTGACAAACTTGCATATATTTTTCAGCTTATGTATATCTCCAGTTTGGAAAAAGTTTCTGAGTTTGATTACATTTGGTCTAACGTAAGTTTTGACGGGAATATACTTTGCTCTTAAAGCATTCAATGTTGGACACAAACACATAAAGTGAAATTCGTCCCCAATGCTGCGTGTTTCACATGCGGTGCAGTAACGTTCAGATGGAGGTATTGCTATGTGACGCCATCTCCCTGTTTCTATTGGGAGTTTATGATTGCAGGTTCGAAATCTGGATAGGAGTTTTCTGCTTTTATCATCCAGATTCTTCAGGTAGAATTCCAGCTCAAAATTTGTTTTGAAAATTCGGTATATAACACCCTTTTTTGAGTAATACATGTCACTGTACGATTTTTGAATAAATTGATCTTTCAGCGTTTGCTCCAGAATTTTTAGAAAACAGGCAGCATTGTTTACACTTTGAGAATCCCAAATATAGTTGAAACCAGTATTGTATAGTATGGTTTTAACGTGGTTTAGCCAGGGATAGTTGACTACTCCTCTCTGCGCGAAAATAAATTTGTATATGACATATGCCAGCTTGCTTTCTTTCCCTTGTATCATCCGTAACCAGAATGAAACCATACTAACATGGACTCTGATGTATAATGGGTACACACCGAGTTCTCCATATACCATAAAATTGGGCGACGATTTTTTGATTCCTAAGACTCGTTTACAGAATTGTAAGTAAAATGATTCGAGTATATCTAATTTCTCAAACCCCATATTTGACAGCCATATAACAAGATTGGTCGAACCACCTGATCAAAAGTTTCAATTGACAGTCAATAGGCAAACACAGATTTCGAATTTTTCTGTCTACTCCAAATAAGGCTTTTGACGCTTGTGTAATGAGCTGCTTTCTCGCAGATAGGTATTTGCCAGTATATCTCATTAATATCCCAAGATAGCAGTATTCGTTAACAAGATCGATTTTTTTGCCTTTAAAGTAAAACGTAGGTAATTTCTTCGGTAGACGTCTACAAAATAGGACAGTTTTAGTTTTAATAATATTGACATCTAGTTCCCATAAATCACAATAACTCTCAAAAACGACGAGGGCATTTTGAAGACCACGCTCCGTTTCTGCTAGGAGGATTGTGTCATCAGCATACAGTAAAATCAGTAACAGTATAAAAATCTCTAATTGATTCTCGATATCCTGTGAAAGAGAAGATAACCCTTCTACATTATTGAGTTCCATAAAAGTTTCTAGATCATTCAGATATAAAGAGAATAATAAAGGTGACAGATTTTCGCCTTGCCAGACTCCAACATCGCATACAAAAAAATCACTTCTTGCTTTGCCAATTTCAACGCACGATTTGATACATTTATACATATTTCTAATTAAATTAAAACATTTCCCACCCATGCCTTCTTTAACTAATTTATACCATAACCCCCCTCTCCACACTGTGTCGAATGCTTTAGAAAAATCTATAAATGAGCAGTACAGGTTTTTTTTAGTATTCAAAAAATATTCAACAATATGATGTAAAACAAAAATATTATCCATACATGAGTAACCTTTCCTGAAACCTGTCTGTGATTCCTTCAATACGTTATACCTCTCACAAAATTCACTCAATCTGTTATTTATAATCGATGTGAACAATTTCCCAAGGCAACTAAGGATCGTGATCGCTCTATAATTCTCAGGTTCGTCTATGTTCCCCTTATTTTTGTAGATTGGTTTGATAATTCCCAAGAGCCAAGCTTCTGGCATGCAGCCATTGTCAAGAATCACATTGAAT
>JAVTVY010051865.1:0-25142 GCA_036873755.1 Hanleya hanleyi
TGAAAGTTCATTTTCTCATAATTACCAGCTGTGTTAAATGAACCTCGTCATATTTGGCATTGACTATTTGGCCCTAGTACTGACAAATCAGTCATTTTTTTTCCTATATTTGCTCCAAAAGGTCTCAATTGTGTCGCAGAGATGGCATAACAATACAAGAGATGTTACCCAGCATTATCAGTATGATATTTATTTCAACCACATTTAGCAAGAAAACAAATAATTTTAATAATTAAAAAAATTATTAAAATTAATTAAATTTTTTATTTTATTTTATTAATAATTTAATAACATAAATTTGAAACAACCTAATATTTGAACTTAGTTCAGGAGTCATCATGGAAAAAATTGGGCTGATCCAGTAAAAACTGTAGCCACAGTGACGATTTAAAGTTCTCTGGTCAAATGTGAAAATGTCGTGTGACAGGCATCAGTGCACAATTAATTCTGTTACTTGTTATGTATTAGCGTTAAAAATCGGCAAAACTCCAGAAAATTCACAATGCATAAATCCACCTGGCATGTCAATATTTACCTTGTGGGACATTACCAGTGGAACTCTTGACGGATGTTGACCATGGAAATTTCAAATTACCGCCACTGACAGCTGATTGGTGCTACAGAATGTCATTCGATTTGTAAACAGGGAGCCTTCTCACCCTTCACTGATCATGTCTTCATCCACCATGCTTTTTTCAAAGTGGCCCAAATCAACACCAGGAAGTACAGTTTGAAGACTCATCTGCAAGTTGAAATATCAAATGTATCAGAAATGCTGAAAAATCGCAGCTCATAAAATCCATAAAGATCTGCTCTCAAATTTCTAAACAATGTAGATCGTGGGCACCGACCCGGAAGTGATTAATTGTGTACTGATGCCTGTCAGGAATGGAACCATTGTTAAAATAAGGAATGCTCTCATCTGAACAAACCATACCCATCCCCAAACATTCTTGAGAAGGCACAGATAAAACTATGCACAGATAGAGATTTTACAGCCTATATACCAAGGGTACCCCCTTTATAATTTCCCTCAGTTTGCCCCATATGACTTAAGACTGAGGTACAAGTAAAAAGTACAATATCTCACTAACCTGTACATATTTTTCCATCTGGTAAAAAGCACCAAGTCGACAATCCTTCTGCCTATAAAAAGAAGTATAAAGCATTAACTAGATATGTTAAACACTATTTTTAATTATTTTTTTATTATTTTAATTCATTTTTTATGAAATTATTCAAATTAAAGTTTAAAAATAAAGAAAACTTAAATTCAAAATGTGTCAAAACATAATTTGTTTTCAACCTGCTCATTTAGGCTACATTTGGTAAAAATTTCCTTCATGGCAGTGGTTAACTTCTCCATGTAATCAGTGGGTCATCCCAGTAATCTATCAAATGGGATTTAAATTTGATGTTGATACAAAGATCAAAGACATGTTTAATCCTGTAATAAGTGACAGCAAGATACACAACACATACCAAAATATAACACAGAGGTGTTTATGGTATACACAACTCCCATATAGAGAATATATGTCAGTTCAATTGGATGGATCTACATCTCATCAAGATCTTGCTGGCAGTAATTAGAAAAGATGCACATATTACTTGTAAACAGTTATTATTACTGAGAAAACTCCTAAATAACATTGAGGAATATATTCTGTGTCAGATTTCAAGTCCATGAATGCAATGTCTGCAAACAGGCAACACTTGTCAAAACACAACATAGAAGAAAAAAAAGGAATAAAATTCAATGACAACATATCTGATGGTCATTTGCTGATCTCTGCTACATTAACAACCATGAAAGATGAGGACAGCTGGAAGTTGCCTAACTTAAACTGTTAACTGTTTGGTGAAAGATTAAAGTGGCAACTTACAGTGAGAAAGGCCTATCTTCCAACAGAGTTGGAGGCATACCTCTGAGTCACACTGTGCGAAATTCCCAGAGTTGATGTGTGTGTGTGGGGGGGGGGGGAGAGAGGGTTGTATGGGGCTTGCTAATATTTGGTGCCTGTAATCCATGTTTCTTGCTACCTACAAGATCTCTGATATGAATATGAAAGAGAATTACATACTTATAGTCCTGGAGATAGTGGAAATGGAATGAAGAGAAAGTATTTGCTATGATGCAAATGTGACTGACAATAAACACACAACAATGAGAAACCCTCAACAGTCAGATTAACTGTTGACTCAGTTAATCAGATTTTATTTGTCTCATTAAAGTTACAAATGCAAAAGGCATTTTGGAAATTCTTTGTGTGTGGAACAAACATCTGAGTTTTTACAGGTGATATAATTAGTATTAATTTCATGTGGTTTTAGACTGATATAAAGTGAATTAATGCATAAATGATTTGAAGCATTGAAGATTTGAACTGAGGTCGCGATTTTGGAAAAAAAGCATGTAATTGTATCTATGTGAATTTCCTTTCTTCTATTTACATTTTATTGTATCTTGAAAGTTCATTTGCTCATAATTACCAGCTGTGTTAAATGAACCTCGTCATATTTGGCATTGACTATTTGGCCCTAGTACTGACAAATCAGTCATTTTTTGCCTATATTTGCTCCAAAAGGTCTCAATTTTGTCGCAGAAATGGCATAACAATACAAGAGATGTTACCCAGCATTATCAGTATGATATTTATTTCAACCACATTTAGCAAGAAAACAAATAATTTTAATAATTAAAAAAATTATTAAAATTAATTAAAATTTTTATTTTATTTTATTAATAATTTAATAACATAAATTTGAAACAACCCTAATATTTGAACTTAGTTCAGGAGTCCTCATGGAAAAAATTGGGCTGATCCAGTAAAAACTGTAGCCACAGTGACGATTTAAAGTTCTCTGGTCAAATGTGAAAATGTCATGTGACAGGCATCAGTGCACAATTAATTCTGTTACTTGTTATGTATTAGCGTTAAAAATCGGCAAAACTCCAGAAAATTCACAATGCATAAATCCACCTGGCATGTCAATATTTACCTTGTGGGACATTACCAGTGGAACTCTTGACGGATGTTGACCATGGAAATTTCAAATTACCGCCACTGACAGCTGATTGGTGCTACAGAATGTCATTCGATTTGTAAACAGGGAGCCTTCTCACCCTTCACTGATCATGTCTTCATCCACCATGCTTTTTTCAAAGTGGCCCAAATCAACACCAGGAAGTACAGTTTGAAGACTCATCTGCAAGTTGAAATATCAAATGTATCAGAAATGCTGAAAAATCGCAGCTCATAAAATCCATAAAGATCTGCTCTCAAATTTCTAAACAATGTAGATCGTGGGCACCGACCCGGAAGTGATTAATTGTGTACTGATGCCAGTTCCCAACACTATTCAGGTACGTAAAATTCCCTAAAATTAGGGTAATTTAGCTTTAATTCATGGATGATATACCTGTAATTCAGGAATTTATCCCTGGATTTCAGGTAAAATCTCGTTGTGGATGGGCAGCCCGATCTATTCAGGATTATTACCTAAATATTTCTGAGAGTGTAGCCTGGCAGTCGATATATTATTGTTATTGCTGACTATTTTACCACGTGGATGGAAGCATATGCTGTCTCGGATCTCACCGTGGTTACCGTAGTAGATAAGCTCATTACGGGATTTATATGCTGGTATGGGATATCTTAGCAGTTCCCTTCCGAGCACAGTATAGGGAGTTCAAATCTCACCTGTTCGCTCATATGTGCATTCTGTCAAAGGTGGAGGAAACCAAGGCAACTCTTTATAGGCCCCAGTCCTATGTTTAGTCGATTCACAGTCAATTCACCCACAAACCGATTCACCCACAACCAATTCACCCACAACTTCAGGTCGATTCACCACAAAAAAAAGTCAACTCACCCACAACCAGGTCAATTCACCCACAGTCTCAGCGTTCTTATAGTCAACATACATAATGATTAAATTTCAGAGGACATGGGTTATATTTCATATATTGGGCAATTATTTTACTGCTTTTGGTGGGGCGATAGTCTGGAAAAGTGTTATGGAAAATTAATAAACATAGAATTTTATCCAAGGTTGATTTCAAAGCAAAATTTGAAGTAATTGAGAATTAATCCACAGGTGTCAAGTGTAGCAAACAATTACTCATTGTATAAACAATCTATGGGTAGATTACAAATAAGAGGCAAAACAATGCTTAATCTATTAACTACATTTTATTCATAAGAATAATCAATTTTGAATATTACAGAATAGAATATTTTTAGAATAGAATAGATTTATTTGCATAAATATGCCCATGTCTTAAAATAAAATAGCACAATATAAATATCATTTAGTACAGACCATGGAATATAATACCTATATTGCATAATCTATATATGTTTCTAAAAATAGTAGTGTTTCATACATATAAATGAATTAGCACCATACATGTAGTTGAGCAATCTAACAGAACAGCAAATACAAGGGTATTAAAGCACACATTGTTTCAATGGAAATAGCATTTAGAACAAAATTAGTAAAAAACAATTAAGGAAGGGCAGTTCATGCTGTTTGTCCATACAGGCTTCCGATGGCCCACAGAAGCTGGGATTTGCAGTCTTACTTCCATCACGAAAAATCTCTGGTTATTCCGGAAGAGCATGTCCGATGCTGCCATATATCACAGCCGTCACACTGCAATGCTTCTTGTCGTGGTCTAACATGCTGACTACAAACAATGCAAGGATGTATCTCGGACATGACATATATGAAGTGATGTCAAGATTTCTGTTGATAATTACACTGATTGAAATTGTAGTTTAAGGGCCGCTTCCCATAGGGATTTTTGATAATGACATTCATTAAAATTTGAAGATTTATATAGGAAATATTGCAAGACAGGTAAGACATCAAACAGCTTAGCCCTCTGCAACCCCATAGAGAGAGTTGTTCAAATATCACGTGATTGACTGGAAGACGTTATGCGAGTAGATTTTGGCACATTCTTTATTACCGTTGTATATAAAAGTTCTTTGAAATCCAACGTTTGAATTAACTTCAGTTAAGGATAGCTCTCCCCTTAGAGGCAGTTTTTGCACCCCCGTGACAATTTGTCAACTGTATCAAGAAATATACAAGATAACCATAATAAACTATATATTTTATGAAAAGGGATGCCGTATAGATTCCAACTATAGGATTTGAATAACCGACGCTGCTACTGTGTAGAAAATATTCCAATTTTAAAAAATTAAAATGAAAACAATAGCGTCCATTTTTCAATTGAAATTTCATGTTGGTCTTGTTTCAACTTTGATGATATACCTTGATAGGAGACAATTCGAACTAGTAAACCTTATCTCATTTTTTTTAAATATTTACCTGGTTTTGTTTTTACAGCCATTTTACTAAAATAAATTGAAAAAAACGTATTATTTTACGGTCGTTTGTCTTAAAAGTTGAATAATTAAAAAACTAATCCGAACTTACAAAAAGTGAGATAAAGTTTACTAGATCACTTTATAAGTAACGAGCATGCCAAATTTCAAAACGTAGCATGGATACTTTTCGAGAAATAAACGTTTAAATCTGGGATTTTGTACAAAAATGAAAGGCTAGAAATCGGGCAAAATGTACATCTGATGAATTAATCCAAATTTTTTGCTTGAATTCTATTGTCAAATACATTTTTAATCTGTCTAATGAGACCTACTCAAATTCCTGTTTATTCTGGATAACTATTACACTAAGTTTTTTTCATCATGGCGGTTTAAAGTCCAATTTAAACTTAAACGAGAGTTCCTGAAGGATCTTGGCGCCCAGCATTGTCCGATAATTGTAAGCTAATGACAAGAGGATCTTTTTGTCCATTGTTACTAAGAACAAACGATTGATTTGTAATTTTGTTTGCAGAATTTCGAATTTGAGCGAAAAAGATCGAAAAAGGGACACTGGAAAACACCAAGATATTATTTTTCTAGGTTTCCGGAGTTGCACAACTAGACCCTAAGTGGAGCCTGTGTATACCAAATTTGAGAAAGATCCCCAAAAAATCCAAGATGGCGGCCATATTGAATTTTCGAATCGAAGCAGAAAATGTATCTTGCACAACTAGACCCCAAGGGGAACCAGTGTAACAAATTTGAGAAAAATCCATGCTGTAGTTCCTGAGAAATCGCAATAACAAGAATTGTTTACGGACGGACTGACGGACTACGGACGACGGACCACGGACGAAAAGTGATTTGAACAGCCCGCCCACCATCTGATGATAGTGGGCTAAAAATCTAGGGCTTCTGGTACTATTAACTTCCCCAGATGTCACCACTGGTGCGTAGCGTAGCAACTAATATCGCCCTCAGTTCCTATTACCCTGGACACTTATCAGCCCAGCAGTACAGCACGGGGTCACCCATCCAAATCGTAGCCGGGTTCAAAGTCGCTTAACTTCGGTGATTTTACGAGAACCGGTGTGTCCAACAAGATATGCCGTATCAGGGAACCTTCAAAAAGCTCAGTGACACTTACAACCAAGGGTTCCCGATGGGCATGACAGTGCACTCGCTAGTAGTAGTAAAAGGACCGATTGGGTCCCATTGACCTACTTTTGGGGAGGTCATCCGCGGAGCATGCGGAGCTCTCGTCCAATCAGAAGCCGTCAAAGCGATGACGTCACAGAGCTCTCGTCCAATCAGAAGCCGTCAAATCTTCGGCAATCTCTGGTAATATTCGGTCATCTCCGGCAATGTCCGACCCTCTCCGCGACAATAGATAGCCTTTATCTGCCCTTCCCAAGCATCCATGACCTGTACAGGTTCCCCGACAATATCGCCATCTATTTGCCCATGTTAAATGGCAAGTGGGGAACCCTCGGTTTCTTCATACAGTAGCAGAAGGTAAAGGGTCCTAGTGGGAATTGAACCCGGGTCGCTTTATCTAGAGGCAGACACGTTATCCATTACTGGCCCAGTGGCCAATGTTGAATCTACTCCTGGTCATTGCAGTATGGGTTGTTTGGTTTTGTTTTCTTCATTTCACCACCTAGAACACGATGGGCAGGGTCGCGAAGCGATTGGTTGAAATTTTTTGAAAAAGTCACTGTGCGCATGCGTAGCGGGTAAATAGCACTGGGAGGCCGTTTTGGGGCCCAGAGGGGTCCCTAGTGCACCGATTGGGTTGAGTGAGGTATCATTGTGAAACATACGCGAGGGAGCATCCGACGGGCTGGATGTCACTTGAAACTGACGTCATTCTGCGCATGGGCGGTAGACAAAGGGTATGGATATAGAGGGGTCCCTAGAGGTCCGATTGAATCGAGTGAGGTATCAATGTGAAGCATACGTGAGGGAGCATCCGACTGGATGGGTGTAATGTGGAACTGACGTCATTCTGCGCATGCGCAGTAGACAAAGGGTATGGGAATAGCCGTTTTGGGGTCTAGGTGGGCCACTAGTGGGCCAATTGGATCGACAGAGGTATCATTGTAAAACATACGTGAGGGAGCATCCAGCGAGATGGCTGTGACGTAAAACTGACGTCATTCTGCGCATGCGCAGTAGACAAAGACTATGCAAATAGACGTTTTGGGTTCTAGGCGGGCCACTATTGGTCCGATTGGATCGAGTGAGGTATCATTGTGAAGCATAGGTGAGGGAGCATCCGACGGTATGGCTGGGTCGTAAAACTGACGTCATTCTGCGCATGCGCAGTGGAGAAAGGGTATGCAAATAGACGTTTTGTGGTCTAGGTGGACCACTAGTGGTCCGATGGAGTCGAGTGAGGTATCAATGTGAGGTATCAATGTGAAGCATACATGGAGGAGCATTCGCCTGGACTGCGCATGCGCAGACAGGGAATTGTGGGGAAATGGTATGGAAATAGACGTTTTGGGGCCGAGATGGGCCCCTAGTGGTCTGATTGCATCAAGTGAAGTATCATGGTAAAGCGTACGCGAGAGAACATCCGAGGTAAGGGGTGTGACGTGGAACTGACGTCATTCTGCGCATGCGCAGTAGAGAAAGGTTATGGGAATAGACGTTTTGGGGCCAAGAGGGACCACTAGTGGTCCGATGGAGTCGAGTGAGGTATCAGTGTAAAGCATATATGGAGGAGCATCTGCCTGGACTAGTGTATCGTCCGTGTTCAACATTCCGCGCATGCGCAGACATGGAATTGTGGGAAAAGGGAATGGAAATAGACGTTTTGGGGTTTAGGTGGGCTACTATTGGTCCGATGGAGTCAAGTGAGGTATGAATGTGAAGCACACGAGAGGGAGCATCCGACTGGGTGGATTTGGGGTAGGAATATCGTCATTCTGCGCATGCGCAGGCAGGGCATAGTATGGAAATAGACGTTTTGGGGTCACTAGTGGTCCGAATGGGTCGTGGGAGGTGTCAAAGTGAAGTTTTTGTGGGTAGAGTCAGAATACTCACTCACTCACGCACTCACGCACGCACGCACGCACGCACGCATGCACGCACGCACTCACGCACTCACTCACTCACTCACTCCTCCGCCTCCTCACTCCTCCTCCTCCTCCTTCTCACTCCACACCACCACCACCACCACCGGGCGTTTGCGCCCGTCAACGCCACCACCACCACCACCACTACACACCACCACACACCACCAACACCACCATCACCACCAGTGAGTGAGTGAGTCTCCTAGTTCCGGTCACGTGACAGTAAACATGGAAAAAAACCCGGATGTAAGATGAGGACCCGGATGTGAAACCACAGTACCTACGGAAGTGACCTTTGACCCTGCGCTACACACACATACCTGGTGCACCCTGTACCCTATAGCCCCAAAACGGCTATTTCCATAGTCTTTGTCTACTGCGCATGCGTACGTTGACGTCACTTCCGAGTAGCGCAGGGTGCGTGCGTGCGTGCGTGCGTGCGTGCGTGCGTATTCTACCCCACAAAAACTTCACTTTGACACCTCCCACGACCCATTCGGACCACTAGTGACCCACCTAGACCCCAAAACGTCTATTTCCATACTATGCCCTGCCTGCGCATGCGTAGAATGACGATATTCCTACCCCAAATCCACCCAGTCGGATGCTCCCTCTCGTGTGCTTCACATTGATACCTCACTTGACTCCATCGGACCAATAGTAGCCCACCTAAACCCCAAAACGTCTATTTCCATTCCCTTTTCCCACAATTTCCCTGTCTGCGCATGCGCGGAATGTTGAACACGGACGATACACTAGTCCAGGCAGACGCTCCTCCATGTATGCTTTACACTGATACCTCACTCGACTCCATCGGACCACTAGTGGTCCCTCTTGGCCCCAAAACGTCTATTTCCATAACCTTTCTCTACTGCGCATGCGCAGAATGACGTCAGTTCCACGTCACACCCCTTACCTCGGATGCTCCCTCGCGTACGCTTTACCATGATACTTCACTTGATGCAATCGGACCACTAGGGGCCCACCTCGGCCCCAAAACGTCTATTTCCATACCATTTCCTCACAATTCCCTGTCTGCGCATGCGCAGAATGTTGAAAACAAACAACACACTAGTCCAGGCGAATGCTCCTCCATGTATGCTTCACCTTGATACCTCACTCGACTCCATCGGACCCCTCTAGGCCCCAAAACGTCTATATCCATACCCTTTGTCTACTGCGCATGCGCAGAATGACGTCAGTTTCAAGTGACATCCAGCCCGTCGGATGCTTCCTCGCGTATGTTTCACAATGATACCTCACTCAACCCAATCGGTGCACTAGGGACCCCTCTGGTCCCCAAAACGGCCTTCCAGCGCTATTTACCCGCTACGCATGCGCACAGTGACTTTTAGAAAAATTTCAACCAATCGCTTCGCGACCCTGCCCATCGTGTTCTAGGTAGTGAAACGAAGAAAACAAAACCAAACAACCCATACTGCAATGACCAGGAGTAGATTCAACATTGGCCAGTGGGCCAGTATGGGCCATATAGTAGACATATATATGCTATTTTCAACCTTGGTTTGTATCATATGACTCGTGGCCTAATGGATAACGTGTCTGCCTCTAGATAAAGCGACCCGGGTTCAATTCCCACTAGGACCCTTTACCTTCTGCTACTGTATGAAGAAACCGAGGGTTCCCCACTTGCCATTTAACATGGGCAAATAGATGGCGATATTGTCGGGGACCCTGTACAGGTCATGGATGCTTGGGAAGGGCAGATAAAGGCTATCTATTGTCGCGGAGAGGGTCGGACATTGCCGGAGATGACCGAACATTACCAGAGATTGCCGAAGATTTGACGGCTTCTGATTGGACGAGAGCTCTGTGACGTCATCGCTTTGACGGCTTCTGATTGGACGAGAGCTCCGCATGCTCCGCGGATGACCTCCCCAAAAGTAGGTCAATGGGACCCAATCGGTCCTTTTACTACTACTCTCGCTGAGCCATCAATAAATAATAAAAAATAATTATAAATCAAATTTTCATCAGAATTCGGTCAGCTCAGAACTTGCTGGTAACATTGCCCTAATGCACGTTCATGCCAAATGTCAACGGTTCTCCTTATTTTACCGACGAAAGGATTCGGATGGATTGACTCACTCCCTCACTCACTCATTACCGGACAATTTGCAAATGGTAGCCTACTTCGTAGGAAAATTTCAAAATAAATCCCGTAGTATCTGGCTGCTATGGTAACCACGTTTCTTAAAATAATTGAAAATTTCCAAAAACAAGCTTCTATAGTTTGCATAATGCTATAAATAATCAATGTTATAAATTTGAAAGAGATTAGATTTTTAGATCTATGCATTTGCCAGCGTAAAGGTAGCTCATGAATGCAGACATCACAAAACCAAAAGTGCATAAATTCCCTGAATATCACCAAGGCGGCCGTTTTTTGCCAAACTCATTAATATTCAATTTTCTGCACAAGAAGACATGAAGTCAAACCTGGCCTTCAGGTAATGTGATTAGCATATTTAGAGAAACTTGATTGGATCAATAGAAATGTACTGTTTTAGATTTCATCGACTTTTATACGTTAGAAATGACATTTCCAGACTATGAAATATCTCCTCATTTATATATGATCATTGAGAATTACAACGAGGATTATATGAGCGGACACGCATCATATAGTATGTGGTATGTCACGGATCAAGCGGATCACGGTTCACAGCTAAAAGTCCCTACACCAATGCTGGAGGCCATATGACTTCGACGGAATATGCTGAGCAGTCACGAACGAGTGATCAGGTAAAACTTACGAGAGGGACGTATCTTCTCTTCACATCATAAAAGAATACGAGTGAACCAGACGCAAAATGGCGACATCGAAATACCTTGAAACCAAATGGCGACAGGCATTTAAAGCTCATGACGTGGATAAAGACGGGTTCCTAACATATAAGGACTACGAGAAAATCGCTGACTACATCTCGATGAAAACTAAAGCATCACCAGCTGAAGCAGAGCGCACGAAAGAAGAGTGGGTAAAATGGTTCAGATATTTGCAGCCCGATCCTTCGGTTGAGGAAATAGATGAACAGAGATATGTGGATACATGTGCAGAGAACTACAAAGATGTTGAAGATCACAAAATGCTAGTTGCAACGACAGCCAATGATATTTTTGACAGAGTAGATTTCAACCGTGATGGTAACATTTCGCCTGAAGAATTTGGGATATTTTACGAAGCTATGGGTGTGAGGAACCGTGATGTTATCTTGGAGATTTTCAAACACATTGATAGAGATGGCGATGGATTGATTAACAGGGAAGAATTTATCGAAGCTGCTGTCCGTCATTACACCAATCCCGATCCAACTGAAGGTTACTCTATCTTTTACGGCACTCCTGGCGAAGATTTCAACTGAGGGAAACCGGTCGTCGCATGGGGAGGGGGATGTCTAAGCTTGCGTTAGAGTCTATCTATCTTGTATTGTGGGGGTCATTATGTCAGGAAACATACCGACACGGACTCTCACAGGAACGGCAGATTCGCAACTTCGCCGGAATCGACGGTGGCAGTTATCCATCGAAGGACGTGGAATCCATATTGAATTATTTCGAAACGAATCAATGACAACTTAACTATGAGACACTTTCAATGTCATGAGTGATTATTTGTGATTTTATATGTTCTTTGATCATTACATACATAATTGTCAGATATTTCACAGTAATTTGGAACACATAGGTTACAATCTGTCGATCGACGCTTCATACGTCTGCGTAGCTGGTTTGCTTATTTCGACATGCGTAATAGGCGATGCACGTGCCTTACGTTGACATTTGTCATCCATACGAGAACGTCAGCTTCCGTACAAAGTACACACTGTACAGAATGGACAAGGATGATTGTAGGTAATAGCACGAGCTGATGTGTCGCACAACCGTGATATGTAGGACATTCGAATATGTTATTGGCCATTCGAATATGTCATTCAAATATGACATTCGAATATTATGTTATAAATAATATCGATGTACAAGAGTTGACAGTGCTCCAGCCATCCTTGTATATACATGTACATTCACATATTTCCACATGTTTGAAAAGAAAATGGTTTGAATGGCAAAATCGTTATCACGATCGTAGGACAATTTTCTATAGAATTTACCAACAAATTAACTTAACTGGGGATGAACTCAACAGAAGAGAATATAAGATTACATTTCTTAATGAGAGGTGTCAGTTCCGACCCACTGTCACTAGTTCCGTTCCATACTTTTCTCAATATTGTAATTCTTTGGAACATACATTCCTAACAGCATTCCATGTGATGACCTAGTTTTAGCTTGACCTCTTCATTCATCAGAAACTAGACCCAGCATAGATACATGCACAGCCCCTAGAGCTGTGGTAGGTCAGCTCTTTACACATGTATATGTTGCCTCCTGAACTGTATTTCTCTGAGCTGAGAGATGACTTGAAGGCCATATGTGCTACCGTGAGAGAATTTATATAGCAGTCTCTAATTGACAGTGGGTACTAATAACTTTCCCGCTGGTGAGTCATTAGCGTAGTAACTATTATCGCCCTCAGTTCCACTGGACACTTATCAGCCCAGCAGTACAGCACGAGATCACCCATCCAAGTCTTGACCGGGCTCAAAGTCGCTTAACTTTGGTGATTTTACGAGAACCGGTGTGCCCAACGTGATATGCCCTATTAAGGAACCTTCAAAAGTCACAGCTAAACATACAGCCAAGGTTTCCCGATGGGCATGTCAGTGCACTCGCTGAGCCATCAATAAATAATAAAAAAATAATTATCAATCAAATTTTCATCAGAATTCGGTCAGCTGGTAGAACTTGCTGGTAGCAATGCCCTAATGCACGTTCATGCCAAAAATCAAGGTTCTAATGTCAACGGTTCTCCTTATTTTGCCGACGAAAGGATTCGGCGGGACTGACTGACTGACTGACTCACTCATTACCGGACAATTTGCAAATGGTAGCCTACTTCGTAGGAATAATCTTCTATAAAATACAGGAAAAGAAAGGACAGCAGGCAACTATTGGTAAGGGCGATTCATCTTTAGCAGAAAATTTGACAATGAACTTTAAACACGTTCTCAAATTCATTTTTTTAAACTAGTGAACAAATTTATATTTGTGAAATTGTTTAAAATTAAATGTTAACCATTCAGCTAATATAAAATCACCCTTACCACTATTTCTATGGTACCCTTTCTTTATCTGTATTTTGCAGGAGCTTATTCCGTATTGCACATCAGTTGTTCCTCAGGACTTGGGAGCTACTCAGCCTAGCTCAACAGCATCTGTTTTCTATTCGAGCTTGTCGTGTACCAGGGCGACTCGACGTACTAGCGATGTATTGTCACGCCCCGACAGGATACTGCAAACAGTGTGGAAACTGCACCCACAGGTGTTTCGCGAGATCACAGATTTGTGGGGACAACCATTCCTGGATCTATTCGCGACCAGACAACTACCAGATACCTTGTTTTTTAGCCAGTCCTGGATCCAACAGCTTTTGTAGTAGACGACCTCGCCATCAGTTTAGGCAATCTGCTAGCATATGCCTTCCCACCGATATCACAAATACAGTTAGTTTTCAACAAGATTCTTGAACACAAGGCTATTCTATGGATAACAACTTTATTGCTGTGGAACTGACGTTTCGTTGGAGATACTCCCAACTTTTTCAAACCTAATGGAAGTATCTATAACGAAACGTTAACTTCGCAGCAAGAAAGAAGTTGTTATCCACAGAATAGCCTTGTGTTATATAAACCGACTGCTAAATGTCTATCAAAGAAAAGAAAAGATTCTTGAACACAACTGCGTCATTTTATTGGTGGTTCCTTGGTGGCCTCATCGCCCATGGTTTCCTCTGCTGTTGCAACTACTAGACGATTATCCCCGTCAACTACCACATTTAAGAATATTACTCAGACAAGAGCTACGAGGAGTGTATCACGAGAATTCTCAATGGATCAACCTCAACCTGCACGCTTGCAAGTTATCCAGCAGTCACTTACAGAGAGCAGATGTTGCGGGGCTATGGTTGAATCGAACAGTAAGTCCACCAGCAAACTTTATCAATCCAAGTGGAACTACTTCTGCGCCTAGTGCCGATGGAATCCCGACACCGCCTCTCTTCCAATAGTGGCATATTTCCTCCTTCACCTTCATCGTGACAGACACCTTCAGCCCAGTACTACAGAGGGATACATGGCAGCTCTTCCTAGAGTCCTTCGCGTCACAGTAAATGTCGACGTAGGGCAGAACAAAGACATCTCCGCATTACTCACATCCTTTGCTCTTCAAACTCGACGAACCCGACAAATCCTACCGCTAGGACCTTGGAGTGGTACTTCACTGTTAAGACCACCGTTTGAGCCCTTAGCAATGGCATCCAAGAAGGCAGTAGCATACAAGACATCCTTTCTGATGTCTTTCGCCCAGGCAACGAGGGTATCTGAACTGCACGCACTCGAGAGAAAATTCCTGACAGGATTGGTCAACAATTTCGTCATTGAACCTAGCATTATTCCTTGAACATGAACAGCTACAACATAACCGTGGCTGAGATACAAAATCATCATAGAAATCATTTTTGGTTCTTGTGGTGTTTTTAGGTAGGCAGTCAGAATATTGGTCTGTGGGTCCATGAATTCTTGTCAGTACGCCGGCATCTTGCTCCACCACGTTAATATGTTATGTTTGTTTAACTTGGTTATCGCCTATTTTATTGGTCGCACAGAAAGATGGCTCTACTAGGTTTGTGTCGACTATCGGTGCCTAAATGATTTGACAGTTAAGGATCAGTTACCTCGCATTGATGACTCATTAGATTCACTGTTGGTTTACCACCCGTGACATCTTGTCTGGTTATTGGCATTGCGAAATGGATAATTGCTGGATAAGGCGAAGACTGATTTTCAACACATGAGAGCCTTTCCCAATTCAAATTTTTGTCGTTTGGACTTTGCCACACCCCTGTAAGTTTCGAAAGATTGTTGGAACTTGGCATGTGAGGATTACAGTGGGACCCTTTTCCTGTTATTGTGTATGATAAAATAATTTCTTGAATATCTTATTATTTATTTATTTCGACGTAGTCTGGGTTGAAGAGCGGGACGTTTTCCATGTTTATCTTCTCCCCACATAACTAACCCAGAAACTCTGGCTGTGATAGGTGAAAATAGGTAAGGGGGCGCGGCATTCCTCAGCAACAACAACCAAAAATAGAGGAATTACTGCTGGGTCATATAAAGATGGCGGATCGCATGGATCACTGGCTCTAACATCGGGAATTTTTTTTTTTTTTTTTTTTGGTTTATGTATCGGTAAAATACCACCACTGCCTCATCAAAGCACCAAAAATTATCCCAATTGACCTGAGGAACTGCTTCACTAAAATTTATCCGGCAGATGGTTTTATTTTAGCCATTTCAGCGAAAAAATCTAGTTTGTTTTCGTGTATCCAAGACAACAACTATGACTGAGCAAAATGGCGGACCTGTACCCAAATCGGAAATTAAATTATAGCTAGATCCAAATCGTCTTCCAGCTGTTTTTCCAGTGGATACGTTGTTTTATAACACCAATTAAGTGCCTCTTGCAAATATTCTTCCCTAAATCGGGACACTCCAACTTAGGGAGGAGGATCAAGGAGGTTATGCTGTCGGGAGCTGTTCCACAAGATTACATCGGAACTGGGAAAATTGGTGACAATTAAGGTAGCAAATACCCTATTCTTTCAATTTTCCCCCCAGGTCTTGCCCTCGTGCAGACAAGACAAATTCAGCTTCCTACCAGCAACAACATCTGATAACAACAGCACACAAGCTCCATATATATTGTAACGGTTATGTCCAAACTTTCCAGTGCTCGAATAGCAGCAAAACATCAGAAAGATTATGTAAAAAACCCTCCCGCAGAAAGTCCCCTGGCAGGTAAACGTTGCATGCTAAAAAATGTAAGCACCCCCCCAAAGAACACACTTCCCTTTGAAGAAGCTGACTGTGCAGGCTGTGGGTTAACTGACCCTCCTTTCCCAAGCAGTAAAAATACAGTGATAGACTGGATTAGATGTGACTCTTGTACTAAGTGGTGGCATTGTGACTGTGCACTCATCATCCCCGAAGATGTGAAACGGATGGAAAAAGCCAAAATCAAATACTCATGTGCTATATGTGTAAATCATAGATTGAAAGGGGTCCCTAACAGCGAGTTTTTCACCGAAAGCCGGTCAGATGACCATCCCAGAGATAAACTTGACCAAATCCTGGAAGCAACCAGGGCTATAGCCAGGTTAAATAATTCTCTGACCAATTCTAATAACCCAAGTACCCCAGCAGATGAGAGTGCACCAACTCAGGAAGACCGGAAGCAACTGAGTAACCCCAACGCAATTATTATTATTGATAATATCAGGGAACCTAACCGGTTTAGGAATAGCAAAGACATTCGAGCTGAATTAAACAAGTTCAACCTTAGTGACAGAGTTAACGATACATACAGCCTGGAAAGAGGGGGCATAGCGATTCATCTGAAAGACGAACAAGACCGGGATAAAATCATTCAAGACTGGCCCAAAAATCTCTTTGGAGGGGACAATCAACCCCATTCACCAAAAGGAAATTCACCTTCATCTGTTGGGTTCCTGAAACATATTGCCCTGAGTGCAAGCTGCAGTGATATCATCAGCAGATTTGCGGAAGATAACATTCACCCTGACAAATGCCAGAGACTACATTATAGAGACACTCACCATCCTATGCCAGTCCTCAAACTTACATTCAAGAGCCATTCAGACTTGTCAAATGCTATGCTGTGTGTCCAGAAATGGACCAAATATCCCGAATATGACCATCCACACCTTGAAGAAAAACGCCCTTTCCGCACTACTCGGTGTTACGCTTGTAATCGTTTTGGGCACATTTCAGCCAGCTGCCCCTCACATACACTTACCCGTAATTAAAGGAGCTTCAAACAAAATGAAGGTCCTCTTACTCAATGCACAGGCATTTAGTACTGCTAAACAAGACATTGGAACTGTTGTTGATAAACATTCTGTAGATTTACTCTGTTTAAATGAAACATGGGAGGGACACGAAAAAGTGAATTTCAGGGACTGGAAGGTTCTTTCAGCCCCTAGGACTGTTGGGAATAGCAGGGGTGGTGTGGCTGTGTGTGCAAGGCCATCAACCAGATTTATTATCTCTGAAGTTGACAAGCATCAAGATCAGCTTTACGAAAGTATAACAATAGCAGTTCACACAAATGCTGGGAAACATTTCCACATCATTGTTCCATATATTCGCCCCGAAGAGAAGGACGCCATTATCCATCTAGGAGACAGCCTCTCAAGTATAAGAACAAGGAATTACATTATCATGGGAGATTTAAATGCTAAATCCCTAGATTGGAATAACCATGACTACAATGCCTGTGGACTCCTTCTTGAAGATGCTCTGACCAAATACCAGCTGATATGCGCGAATGATGGTCAACCTACCAGACGGAACTCGACTAGTGTCATTGACCTAGTTATCCATACAGCTGAACTAATCCCTAGTATTACTTCCTGTACAACCCTCTCTCATGAGCAAATCAGATCTGACCATATCGCCGTTCTCACTGATCTTGCAGTTGACACCCCTGAAAATGTTCCTGATGTGATCGAGATATGGTCGCGTAAGAAGATAAATTGGAACACATGGAGAACGACCACCGAAAATTTTGCGGGAACCTGGATAAACGGAAGCCACCCTGAGAACTTCCAAGATGACTATGACAATTTCATCACAGGCCTAGAGATGTGTATGACAGCATCTGTTCCAAAACAGAAAATCAAGCTTAAAAATCCTCCGCGCCCAAAATGGTGGAATCAGGAAGTCAAGGAGGCAAAACATCAAGTGAACAGGCTCCAGCGTGTGTACAAACGCCGTAGCACCCCTGACAACAGACAGCTATTGGCTGATGCAGAGGAGAATCTGGCTGGAGTGGTAGAAACTGCAAAAGATAAGTGGGCAAATCAGCTATGCACTGAGCTGGGCGAAACCTCAGACCCCAAATCCATGTGGAGCACTTATAGGAAACTAACTGGCAACAACAGAAACGAAGTTATCCTTCCACTTCAAAAGGCTTCTGGTGAGTTACTATTCAGTCCAAAACAGAAACTGGAACTCCTTCAGGATACTTTCTTCGGAGCAAAGCATTTGGATCCCAGAACATTTGATGACAATTTCAGAACCTCTATTATGAGTGACTATCGAAGAATCAAACAAGAGCCTCCTACCATAGCAGACAACTTTCTCAATGCTGACATATCGATAGAAGAGATCCAAGGGGCGGTAAAGGCAATAAAACCAGGTAAAGCACCTGGGCCTGATAACATCTTTCCCGAGCTCATAACCAGTGCTGGTCCAGTCCTCATCCGCGCTCTTTCCCGAGTTGTTAGCAGGTCATGGAGGGAAGGAAAACTACCTCATCAGTGGAAACACTCGCTCGTCAAATTTACACGGAAACCAGGGAAATCAGATTACAGCTCTCCAGCAGCGTATCGCCCCATTAGTCTGACCAGCTCACTCTGTAAGATGACGGAGACCATCATAAAAACTCGCCTGGATAGTGTTGTCGAAACTGACAATATCATTGACCGAGAACAGCAAGGCTTCAGGAAGGGGCATTCAACCACTATGTCCATCCTCCAGGTTGCTCAGGCAGTGATGTCCGGCTTTAATAACAACGGATATACAGTAGCCTGCATGATTGACTTGGAGAAGGTGTACAATAGTGTGCCGTGAAGGCCTTATGGTAAAACTGCATCGACTGGGGATCAGAGACAGAACCTGGAGATGGATTGACAATTTCCTATCAGACCGGACAGCCAGCGGGATCCATGGCAATGAAATAGGACCTAAGTTTCTCACCACACTCGGTCTCCCGCAAGGTTCGGTGGCAGCCCCGCCACTCTTCAACCTCTTCGTCAGCGACATCTTTGATGGAACCAGTGGTGAAAAGTTTGCAGACGACGGAACCCTACATGCAACTGGACAGTACTTGCCAGCTCTTGGGCGAATAATCAGCAGTGATATGTCAATGGTCAGACATTGGTGCAAGTCCTGGCGAATAAACATGAGCCTCCCCAAGACCGAAGTGAGCGTTTTCTGTAGACGAAAAGGAGATGAACAACTTATAAATAACCTGGTTGTCGAGGTCGACGGTCTCCCTCTAAAGAGAAATAGCACCCCTAAACTGCTTGGAGTCACTCTAGACCAACAGCTGTCCTTTGAACAGAACACTTTCAATATGGAAAGAAAAGCCTGTCGCTCCTTGCAGATGTTTCGGTACATCAAGAGTCTCAAGCCAATCCCCACAATGAACTACCTCCAACTGTACAAAAGTCTGGTAAGGTCCCATCTTGAGTACGCCTCACCTGCTTGGTCCTCCATGAAGGAAGCGAACAAGACCAAGCTCTACAGCGTACAGAAGAAGGGGCTGGCGATCTGCCTGGGACTTCCAGCCACATCCGGGAGAGAAGCAATGGAAGTGGAGGCAGGAATAGTAAACATTTATAAACAATGTTTCTATTTATTAACAAATCAAACCTGTTTCAATTCAATGCCATTAATCTCCGTCAGGAAGATGATACAACGTAGAAAAACGGAAGTTAAAACTAAAAGTTAGCTCCCCTAGGCGGAGAGTTGTCCGCCCCTAGGAGAGCCTCCCATTCACTCCAGTGCATTACTATAAAGGTGTCTGCACAAACCATTCTCGTCCTCTATTCTCATTGTAATTACCGAGACCCGTAGTGTTTGAGGCCGGCATGAGGGGACGGAGGGAGGGACAATCAAATTGAAACAGGTTTGATTTGTTAATAAATAGAAACATTGTTTATAAATGTTTACTTTTTATGTCACAAATCGTAACCTGTTTCAATTCAATGCCACAGTACCAACATATGGAGGAGGGAATCTCGGCCTTGTGGTAACTCCCATAGCAGACTAGTAATCGCTGGAATGACACAGACATGGATATCAAATCGAGACATTAACTCCACAAATTAACTCTGGCTCTAGTTGCATAGAGTAATTGGAGAAACTGATACAGTTTACTTATCTTCTGATTGTCTCCATCCATGAAGCTGTGCTCGTGGTGTGGTACAGCAATCCAACCAAGATTATTCCTCGTGTGCCTTCGGCCGCTTAGATAGGTCCTCTTGGTAGGCACTGTATGATACTGCAATGGTACTCTCTAACCCAAGCGTTGAACATACAGGGCGATACTTGGTCTGACCATAAGTATTCTGAGGGACACTCCAACTTAGAGGGCCACCAAGACCACACCACTCTCAGTAACAAGCACCCTCAGGACAATTCACCATTCTTGGAGAGATGAGAAGAACACGCTGGAATTGTCGTGCAAGTTCGCTGGATCCCGAAGCTCGTCGTCAACCCTCTGTACTTGCATCACTAATGTTGACCCTAGGCCTGGAGCAGGTGTTCTTTTTGGGAAGACTGGCCAGGGACCCAGCTGAGACATCTAGAAGGGAGTCAGTTTCTGGAAGACACAAGCAAAATTTGCAGTTAGGAGTAAACCCTATCCTAGTGTCAGGCCTTCATTGGTAATTATAAAATCCATGGCCGGTCAACTGACTTATTTCTACCTTCTGAGATGCCTTTATCATATAATATATGTAATGATAACAATATGTCTGAGATGAGATGAGATGATACAGCAAGCTGGCTGTCTTGCTGCGAGGGTGACAATTTTGCCGCCCCCCCCCCCTCTTTTTCTGAAATTACTCACAACGTGCTGGGTAGCCACAGTGGCCCAAGCGTGGTCACACTATTGATTGCACTGTCATACCACTCAGACAGAAATTAGTGAACGTGGAGTTAATTGATCAGGCACCAGACAGGACATTGTCAAGGAGGGGTCAGTTCTTCCCTACGTGCCATGACGCAGCGATGGCACGAATCACATTAGAAGCAGAAGACATAGCGGGGGCGTCAATGGAATATCTACCTTCTGCCAATTGATAAGACTATTTTATGGTCTTCTTCAACTACGCGGCTTTTTAAATGTCAAGCCTTGCTGACAGGCGAAGGGACAGAATAACCGTAGCCGAAAACCGTGAACGGATCGGTACGAGTAAGATGGTGGCGAAAGGCTCGAAAGGACATAGCAGAAGATCGTCCTCGAGGCCATGTACAAAGTCTGACCACACAGGAATGGAGTACGATTGTTGAGCGTCCGGACCCGAACGAACAGACTCATTTTTGGCGATAAATTCAGGAAAAAGGGCCGAAAAGAAATGCAGGAACAATCCGCTGTCCAGGTCATAGGAGATCTACAAGAGCATTTAGTTCAGAAACACTCTGACGCCAAAGCAAACGCCGCCACAAAGTCCGTCTTATAAGATACAGCTTCATATAGACACGGACTCTTAAGGGTTCAAAAGGTGGAATGATCAGAGCACACAGAACCACACGATATCTTATTTCGGTAATCTTTGGCGAGTACACACAACTGTAATGCGAGTCTTTCATCAAGTCCCGTATCTATATGGTCCTACACAGGTATGAACGACTTTGCACCAGTCTCTCATATCTATACGGGTCGACTTATGTGTGAATAGCAAACATTTATAAACAATGTTCCTATTTGCTACCAAATCAAACCTGCTTAATTCTATGCAGCGTGAATAAGCGCAAAGATATTATCGTTGAGGTTAATGTCAGTACCAAATGTAAGCCGTAACACCCTAGCCAGAGCAGAAAGATAGCCTCCCATGGTGCTAATAGAGACTCCATATCCTGGTGAAGGTGAAGGAGGAAGTCAATTACGAGGAAAAAAGTCGGGAACGATATCACGTCCTCGGCACCAGGACCAATAAATCCGCTGAAGAGACCGAACCCAAAAGAGATGTAGTGCGTAAAGTCCTACATATAATAATCAACCCTAAGGATGAGGACAGAACCATAATGTCAAAGTCTAACCAAAGGTGTAATGGTCTAAACAGGAATAAAGTACTTGATGGAAAAAAACAGTTTCCCGACTGTCTCCAAGTACCCCACGAAAACATTGTGTTGTTTAAGCACCATCCTAAGGTAAATGGATCCCAACATAATGTTTGAGTGATAAAGTCAACATGGTTCTGTGTTAATACAACACTGTGCTGAATTCAATTCAAAGGTGACTAGTCCGTCATTTACAATCCCGCCGTCGTCCCCAGAGAAGATCCATAATCCCAAGACCTATTCCATATAACAGTATTTGACAAATACTATTGATCCCAATACAATCTTGATGTTCTGAACTCAAGCCTGGAAATCAACAAGGTCTGAACCAAACTCTCTCTGTAGAATAACAACGAACCTGAGTAATCACAATGTGAGAAACCCGAGCAGAATTGAAACAAGTGGTAGGTTGACGCCAAACGAACGGACTTTCACACCCACCGTGGCGTTATGGCGTACCGGAAATGTCTAACCGATGTTAGAGAATGACGCACAGATGTATGAGAGACACATGACGGTGTAGTGAAAATGTCAAGATGCAACAGGAAAGCGTAATGTGAAACGTTGTATATGATAAACAACGTAGTGATTTCCTCATTCACAACCACTTAATGAATATACATACTCATAATGGAGCAGGATACAAACTTGTAACAGTACACGACGTAACAGAGGGGCGTTGCAAACAGTAACCCCGTAGTCGATTGTAATAATTTTCCTTCTCTTAAAACGCAGTAGAGATGAACACATTAAATGCCTGTAGCGTTAATCACCCAATGTAAGCTCAAAGAGGTAAATGGGATCTTGGATCTTTGTGTCAGTGAATATGAAAATGTGTCAGTGAAGATGGTTACATTATGATCTCTCCCGATGTAATTTGTCTCCTGTACATGAAATACAGTACTGGAGATTTATATGGAGAGAATATTAAACATTTACAAAAATGTTACTATTAATAACCAAATAGTCACACAACCAACATTCAGACCAAAGAATTTTTCCAGGTAACCAAGAAAGATCCAAAAAGAATTTAAAATTCCCGAAGAGAGGAAATACATTTAAAGTCTCTCGCCGGCAGGAAAAATGAGGTTATTCAAAATTTAGAATTTGAAATGACCTAGCATGAACAATTTGTCGAGAAGAGCAGTAAAAACATTACAAACAGCAGTTAGCTGCTCCAGTAGACTGAACCAGTAATACATACCTGGTAGAAGAAACCATAGAAGACTTCACGACTTACGAGTCATTAGGCTTGATCCTTGCCGGCCAATACTTTCCCACTCATGCTCGTAACTTTAAATTTTCACATAGGGAAGAAATTAAAATTAGTGCATAACTCCATCTGAATTATAAGCATCAAACAGTATACAGATGGAACCAACTTGGTGTGAAACAAAAAGACAAATCACAATGTAATAATCCGACAATTGTGTTTCAAGAATATCAGAGTTTCACAATAAACGAGGTTGAGTGGATGAATGAGTTTACTCAAGAATAGATTTACTCATGTAATCATCAGACAATTGTGTTTCAAGGATATCACCCTTTCATAATAAACAAGAGTGAAATTGATGAATAGATTTACTCATGTAATCATCAGACAATTGTGTTTCAAGGATATCACACTTTCATAATAAACAAGGGTGAAATGGATGAATAGATTTACTCATGTAATCATCAGACAATTGTGTTTCAAGGATATCACACTTTCATAATAAACAAGTGTGAATGGATGAATAGCTTTACTCATGAAATCATCAGACAATTGTGTTTCAAGGATATCACACTTTCATAATAAACAAGGGTGATTGGATGAATAGATTTACTCATGTAATCATCAGACAATTGTGTTTCAAGGATATCACACTTTCATAATAAACAAGTGTGAATGGATGAATAGATTTACTCATGTAATCATCAGACAATTGTGTTTCAAGGATATCACACTTTCACTCACGTAAACCCACACGTGATCTCATTGTTGTTCGTCATACCCTTAATTCCATAAAGAGATTAGAAAAGAAGCTCATTAAGATGCGACTCAGGGTCGAAATAGAAAGGGGTTGACATGTGGTTACGTAACACAAACGCAACAATCATGCTTCATATTTATGTCAGTTTGAAAGACATAAAACCTCCGTAAGGTCTCTCTTGAACATAGGATATCAAAATCAACGTAATAATACTTGATAACAAGAGATTACATTTTGGTAGGCCCAAGGTACTGAATGTATGAAAAATGATCCTACCAAAAATGCGAGACCGAACAGAAGCAACAACAACATGAAAAATTTACGGCTGCAAATGAATTATCAAAACTCTTCGGAGGGAAGAATTATGAAAAACCCCCGCCGAAGAGGATACCAATTACAGCCCTACTTGAGATCAACACAAACTCAAAGCATAAATTCATGAATCAACGAAACCAAACCTATTCCGTTTATTGTAGAGATCACAATCGGCCTTCAAAGCCCCGCGCTGAAAGGCAGACTCCAAGGGAAACAACTCCTATCGTGACGCATTGCGACAGAGAATTAGGCCTAAACAGCTGGAATAATATGTTGATTTTGATTGTTTATTGGTATTCCTCCAGTTAAATTTGTATACGGCCTCGAAGAGGTGTTTTATACAATAAGATGAATCTAAATCTGTCACAGATTTAAGCAAAAATTAACGAGGACGCCCCACAACAAAATCAC
>JAVTVY010051866.1:0-27826 GCA_036873755.1 Hanleya hanleyi
TGGTTACCCTGACCAGGACATATATGGTCAATGGTCATGTGACTATAAATCTCATGGTCAGATTTTACTGGTCAAACCATTTCGACCATAAGAAGTATGGTTAAAATTGATGACCAGGAAATATATAGTAGCATTTCTCTGATTCGACCAAGATTGGAATGGTCAGATGTCGGGGCGCTACCATAGATTTAGTGGTCGAATCATTAGACAATATATGTTATGGTCGACTGCTATATACTACCATAGCTTGCATGGTCGAATTCATCAGCCAATATAACCATAGTCTTACATGGTCAAATGGAACACATAATTATGGGCATCATGGTGTCGTTATTCTAACCAGGATATTTATGGTAATCAGTTCAACCATGTTAACCATACTTTATATTGTCAAATTGGACTAGGCCTACACCTATAAATGGGTTGCTATTTTTTTTTATTTTTTTTTTATTTATTTGTTCTTTAATAGAATTAAATAAATATCTTTTTTATCGTATTTTTTATCAGTACACCAAAGTGTTGACAGATACAGATAGATTGGAGCGTGTCCCTTTTTTCAGTTTAATTTGACTTATACTTCCATTAATAATGCATTGATAATACGTGTATTTTAGAAACAGAGATTTTAATAGTCAATCCAAGTTTCATGTTATCACAGAGCCCTAAATATATGTCAGCTCAGTTTGTGTGGACCCGTCTTCCTGAACTTTCCTTCACCCGGGTGAACTCTTTATCAGCTGACCTATGTAACTCGGAAGCCTTTACATATGAACGTATTGGAAGGGAGGATTAAGGGACCAGAGGTTTCCGACAATAGGTCACGCCAATTTCGGGTAAAATTCAAATCCGATTTTATATTGACCCCTCTGGAATTGCGCGGCAGACAGGAACACAAAGGAAACAGAACGAATGTCGGTTCTCCAACAGAAAACAGTAAGTATTGCTTGACAAATGTAAATATTATAATTCGAACATCCAAAGATTACTACGGTAATGTTTCAGTCGCCCGGGTAAATTTCGAATTAGGACTTATCATGATAAATGACGAAAATTGGACGAAAGTCAATCCTTGCTTTCGATGGGAGAAATCGCTCCCCTCACTCACTGAGGGCCTCAGCTCCACTAAAAGCTGAGCAAGGGGGAAAAATATATACACCCCTCGATTCCCGAGAGAAGTTGTTTTGATCTCAATTGAAAATAACTTCATCCCTTTTCATCGACAATTTGTGCTGCAAAAAGTTTAGTGCCAGTAGACTCTTCAACAACACTGCTGCATTGATAGATATTTTCCTTTTGCATTACCATGTGTTTAGTGAGGCACAAGTACTGGAAACAAGTCTTACGGCAATTTGCAGCAGAAATATTATTGTGCAGGTTGGGGAAAATACATTGATCAAGGTTTTATACCTTGATCGGGGTATTATACCTCGATCGATAGGACTATACCTCGATTGGCGTATAGGGCTATGTCAACTTCAGTTTTTATATATATATGGAAAATGTGGACATCTACACATACCCTGGACTGCATGGATCTTTCAATAGCATGATGCATAGATGGCTTCATTGTTCCATGATTTTCACAGCAACTTATTGTTTTGCTTTATGCGACCAATCATTCAAATTAGCCATTGCAATATTTCCAAAATGAAACATGGCTTCAAATGACATATTCGGTGAAATTTATTCCATAAATGACAATGGAATGTGATGGCGTACTTCCATGTCATGGTCATGGGCAAATTGCAGGATTCGAGAGGCAATGCCAGCCTAGTTAACAAATCAAATTTAATTGACAGAAACATAATCTAACCTGCTAGCATGTGCACATAAAAAACAGACCTCTGCTCTGGGTATTCTGACCCTGCCATGTGTGTATGCTAGCATCGGACAATTTAATCTAATTTATTCATCAGTCAATGCACCTACATTCATGCAACTTGGATATGACTTTGAGATGCAAGTATGCCATCACATGCCATTTTCATTTACAGGATAAATTTCACTGAAAATGCCATTTGAAGCCTTGTTTCATTTTTGAAATATTATAGTGGCTAATTTGAATGAGGTTGCCAAGTTTTTTCATTTGTGTCCTACACATAAACCTACACCTCACAAACTGCTTTGTTCTCACTGATACAAAGTGCAACATTCTGCTGTCTCTATGGAATAATTTTTATCTTTATTATCAGTGAACAAATCCAGGATCTTGTGTAAAGTCCTCAATTCTAAATCCGATGTCACCTCAACTTGTCTCTTTTCTAAACAATGCACACAGGCCATAGGAAGATTTTATAGTAACTCATTTAAATACTGATCAAATCATAAAACTATATGGTTATTTACATATTGTTCAATATTAATTTTCAGTATTTCCTCCACTGGGTGTGACAGTGGTATGGCTTCGACCAGGTTACTTCTTTTATCATGGCGTTACTGTCCTCCCAGGCTGGAGTGCATCAGGTAACTCATTAGATTATCTCAACTGATAACTCTAAGCATGTTCTGTGTGATATGTAATGTCAACCCTCTCTATAACCACTGTGTTGTTTCTCAAAGGTAAATTTGTTTTTAGGAGCAAAGGATTGTTGTTTAAATCTGAGGAGATTAATTTGGAAGAGGTGCATTCAGTGGTTGTTATGTAAAGAGCAGAAGAGTAGGAAATGATGAACCAGTTACCTGTCTCCACTCTATTGTTCCCACAGTACTGGTAAAATCTTCACCAGCCACATCATGTTATTATAATTATTCATTTCAAGCCTAAATATTGTCATTATAAATAGGGCTCACTGTATATTCATTTATTGTATGGATCAGTCTATATCATTATGATTTGATTTTTTTAAATCACCATTCATCATTTAATTATCATATTTACCTTCATATCCACAGCCCAGTGATAGAGTGATCAAAGCCAGAAAACATTCACATGGACCAAGTGCAGCATGATTTATGTGTTGGGTGACCACAATGAACATGTACATATTTGAAGAGGACTACAGAATATTATTTTCCAGGTATGATTTCTACCAGAAACTAGGTTTATCATATAATCATTTGAATGAAAAGAAGGACATACATGTATTGAGTAATGCTACTCCTGTTTGCTGTTTCATTAGGCCACTCAAATAAATGAAATCACCATTCTTGAAGAGGTATTTGCCCTCAATATTTTCTGTTGGTGTTGTTAAAAATTTATTGATTCCCTGGTATGCAATCTTGGTAACTGTGGATCATAGTGAACTGAGTTGCAGACAGTTACATTGTTATAATTGTAAAACTGTTTCCAGATAATCAATGAATACACAACAAGAAGTATTTTGCCATATACTTGTTTCATTTTTTCAAAGAGTCATTGAATCAATTTGTCTGGACAAGTTTCTCCGGATGTTGTGTAACAGATTGTCCATGACACAATCTTGGTGGCTGTGGAATATAGCAAACTGAGTTGTGGACGGCTTCAGTGTTTATTGAAATGCTGTTTCTGGATGATCCGTAAATACAACAAATGGATATAGTGTCAGATTCATTTATTTCACACAGCGACATGATATTATCATCTAAGGCAAACCATTTGAGTGGTGTAATTGAAATCAATATTCATCATACTGGTACCAGCAACTATTTGACCTGTTAACCAGATCTATACAAGTTACTTTCATCGATATTATTAGTGACTAATTCTAATGTTGGAATTCAGTTTTCCTGTTTGTATTCTGTCTTGTGTGCTAAATTTAACAATTAATACCCATACATCTAATGTTCGGTGTAATGTGCAGTGGATATTATCTTTGTGTTGAACTGACAAATGGAATACATTGTACCAACATTATCTTTTCATTGGACTGACTGAAATGTTGCATTGATCCAACAGTATCTTTTTGTTGGACTGATGAAATGTTATATTGCACCAACATTATCTCCATGTTGAACCTACTGAAGTGCTACATTGTACCAACATTATCTTTGTGTTGGACTGACTTAAATGTTATGTTGCACCAACATTATATTTGTGTTGGACTGACTGAAATGTTACATTGTACCAACATTATATTTGTGTTGGGGTCAATGGGGTGACTGAAATGTTACATTGTACACACATTATCTTTGTATTGTACTGTCTGAAATATTGCAGTGTGTGGACCAACATTATATTTGTGTTGGGCTGACTGAAATGTTACATTGTACCAAAATTATCTTTGTGTTGGACTGAATGAAATGCTACATTGTGCCAAAATTATCTTTGTGTTGGACTCACTGAAATGTTACATATTACCAACATTAATTTATATTTGTGTTGGGCTCACTTAAATGTTACATTGTACCAACATTATCTTTGTGTTGGACTGACTGAAATGTTACTTTGTACCAACATTATCTTTGTGTTGGACTGATATGTTACATTGTCTGAACCAACAGTATCATTGTGTTGGACTGGCTGATAGGTTACATTGTACCAACATTATATTTGTGTTGGACTGACTGAAATGTTACTTTGTACCAACAGTATCTTTGTGTTTGACGGATATGTTACATTGTCTGAACCAACAGTATCATTGTGTTGGACTGGCTGATAGGTTACATTGTACCAACATTATATTTGTGTTGGACTGACTGAAATGTTACTTTGTACCAACAGTATCTTTGTGTTGGACTGATATGTTACATTGTCTGAACCAAGAGTATCATTGTGTTGGACTGGCTGATAGGGTACATTGTACCAACATTATATTTATGTTGGGCTGACTGAAATGTTACATTGTTCCAACATTATCTGTGTGTTGGATTGACTGAAATGTTATGTACCAGCTTTATCTTTGTGTTTGACTGGTTGAAAGGTTACATTGTAGCAACATTATAATTATGTTGGACTGACTGAAACGTTACATTGTACCAACATTATCTTTGTGTTGCACTGACAGAAATGTTACATTGTACCAAGATTATAATTGTGTTGGACTGACTGAAATGTTACATTGTACAAACATTAAAATGTTACATTGTACCAACACTAAAATGTTACATTGTACCAACATTATCTTTATGTTGAACTGACTGAAATGTTACATTGTACCAGCATTATCTTTGTGTTGGACTGACTGAAATGTTACCTTGTACCAACATTATCTTTGTGTTGGACTGACTGAAATGTTACCTTCTACCAACATTATCTTTGTGTTGAACTGACTGAAATGTTACATTGTACCAACATTATCTTTGTGTTGGACTGATTGAAATGTTACCTTGTACCAACATTGTCTTTGTGTTGGACTGACCTGTTACATTGTCTGAACCAACATTACCATTGTGTTGGACTGGCTGATAGGTTACATGTACCAACATTATATATTTATGTTGGGCTGAATGAAATGTTACATTGTACCAACATTTTATCTTTGTGTTGGGCTGACTAAAATGTTACATTGTTCCAACATTATCTTTGTGTTGGACTGACTGAGATGTTATGTACCAGCATTATCTTTGTGTTGGACTGACTGAAATGGTGCATTGTACCAACATTATCCTTGTGTTGGACTGACTGAAATGTAACATGTAACAACCTAATCTTGTGTTATGCTGCAATGCTTTCTTACATGTACATCTTACTGACTGAAATGTTGGATTGTATGGATCAACATGGTGTTTGTGTTGGACTGGAACTGGAATGTTACTGAAATATTCAGCATTCTGATTTCTACAGTGGTTAACTGAAATGTCACCTGTGTCAGACTTCCGGTAGTTCATTCATCTGAGGCATTTGTATATTTCAGTAGCTCTTAAACATTGATTTGTATATCGCAATCCTTAATACATTTATGGAACTTGAAATGTTGTTCTGTCATTATTTAGCATGTTATGATTAATACATGTCCATGTACTTTCAGACTGATGGGTTCTCGATTAAACAACAGAATATGTGTCTCTCAAACAACATTTGATTCATACTATACATTGGATGGGGATGACCAGAGTTCGGTGGTTGTTTCAACTATGGAAAGTATGGTTCTGCAACCATATCACATATTGTTAATTTTACCATGCTGGTGCTGGTTGGTTTTGACCCGTAATTGTATGGTATGTGAACCAGAAGCCAAATGGTCAAACATACCATACAATATTCAGTCGAGATGACCAAGGTTTTTGTGGTTATTTCAACCATACAAAACTATGGTTACTGCGACCATATAAAAAATGGTTCATTCTATCATGGTTGGACTGACCATGCGTATCTGAACCAGAATATATATGGTCAAATTGACCATATGAGTCTTAGTAATAGTGACTAATATTTTCTGGGTTGTTTCAACCATTTAACAAGCCTGGGTCATTATGACCATGTTAAATCTGGTCATTTCAACCATCCGAGTTCGACCACCGAACCAGAAAATATCTGGTCAGAGGCGACCATATATTTTTTGGTACATTCGACCAAATCCTTTTAACAGTGTACAGCCGGTGCTGATAAATTATTTAAATCAATGTGATAGACGTTTGATAGACCCGCGTTTCTCGCGGTAAGAGGTAAGCATATGAGTAATTTCCTGTTTAGGAACACATTCATCAGTGACTAATATAATATGTTCATCATTTTACACCAAAATGCACCAGGAAAATACCGATGAAAACACGCTATAAAATCAATAATTGATGTACGCAGTAAATACCAGTTAAAATACAAGAAGAAATATAATTGGTTGGGATAGCTAGTGATTCTTGACACTAAACAAGAGAAAAATAAATAAGGTTCGAAATTAATCATGATTTTGAGGGTAAACAGAGATAGGATTAACGATGACATATGTCACACGTGCGATGTGATCATTGGAAGCCGAGGAATCTTCCATGGACAGAAGGGTATAGACAAATAAACGCAACATATGAAGTGTGGGAAGAAGATTCCGCGGTACTGACATAAAGTTATATGGCCCCCGTCATGCTAATATTCTGTCTGCTTATCTTTTACAATCACAATAACCAAAATGACCCCTGTGATAATTTGTATTATTACCACCCGGCCCGTAGTTAAGTGGGGGCATTTTGGGTCTTTGCTGTCAGATTAATAGCCGGTGTGGTCATCCATGGTTTCCACATGATCAATCACAATAAAAGTTCGGGTAAGATACAAATCATCACGGCGTTATTTATTGTGCTCTTGTGATGATTTTAGAAATTGAGTCAGAATAAGGTAACTTTTTCCATCACCTTTATATGTTGCGTTTAATTATAACCCAATGTCAGTTTACTGAATCTTGAAATATTTGTTACAAATTTAGTTAATTGATCAGCCTATCACTATATGTTAGACATACATGGGTGACCCACTTGCAGCGTTCACCAACTAATCCTGTCCTAAGTGAGTATATCTAGACATATTTCTGATTTCAAAGGCGTAATTTCTGGTTTCGTGTTTTTATCAATATTTACAGCTGAATATGATTTTGTATGTTAACCTATCTGGCATGAACGATTTAGTTTATACAACAGTCTGCTCCATTTCGCCCCCTAACTAAATAGCTTGGTTACTCCTGGGACAAGAGAAGAGCTCATCTCTAAAAGAACACTTAAATAATCCAAGAGTCTGAGTGATGACGTCATATTATAAATTGTTTTTATTGTTGCTATTTTCTTTTGCAAAACTATATAATATATTAGGAAATAATCATTTGTTGTGAAATACATAGTTATGGACACTTTTTTGCGTAAAAACTTGAAGAAAAAATGAAAGCAAACATTCCGGATCGATATACAACTAGGCTAAACAATTACTCCAATCTGATAAGCTTTTAAGTCACTGGGCGCCAGATCTCAATTTTCCGTCGTTTCAGACATATTGTAGAAAGTTCGGGGTTGGGGAGGCCTAGTAAGGCATTATGCGATTGAACAATTTTCGATATTTATATGTGTAACTATTGAATCAGTGCATCGGTTCCGAGGGATCGATTCTCTGGCTCACAAGGATGCAAAATCAAAGACAGCGACCAGATACATGCGAGACCAAATAGACAAAGATGTCCAGTCGTATTCTCTTCCAATATGTATCTTCAAGAAGAAAAAATGTACAATTTTTACCTTGATTTTGACAAACGGTGATACAGTAGCCGCTGAATAAGAACATGAGCAACATGAAAGGTAATATCGTCAACATTAAAATCGCACAGTTCAACCCTTTCAGAATGATTGTCACAGGATATATCAATGAAAACTCAGAATACTTCAAGTTAAACAGGCAAATGAGTTGACAGGAAAGTTTATACTATCGTAATTTTAAATGACATTACCTCCGGATATGCGTCAAAATATGAGCTGGCTTTCCTATGCGATGTGGGAAGTTTTTCCAGGAATTTGAAATGCAGCAGACCATTGTAAAATTACGGTAGCATCTATGCTAATCCAATCACTTCCACTTCACTTTCTATTCATATACATACAACAGGATGCAGAGAGGTGACAAGATTGACATGATAAACTTTGCTGAAGTCGTGTTGATCCACTGAATGGCTGGGTATAATACATAAGCTAATTCACCCCGAATATGTAAGAAATCGCATGTTGAAAATAATCGACACTAATATGAAATGTGAAACGTATAGTACAACAGGCTATATTTATGTACATATGAGTCTTGGAAGTTTTTACTTTTTTAAACTTCTATTTTCACCTACATGGGTCTGATTCGCATTTCCGCTTTAATAAGCTTTTTCAGAGAGCATGTTTTTTTTTATACTATAGCATTGAATATATAGGCGATACTATTGACATCTTAATCAGTTAGCCACAATATCCTAGAATACAGTCATGATAAGCGGCTCATTCGCAACTTCCCGTTAATCACCGGTGGCAGGAATTGAGCGTCTCTGTATACATTCGCTCGCAGTTCCTAATTATTATAATCGACTGACTGTATAATCTCAAATTAGCAGTATTTGTTGTCATTCAATCAGGATATAAATTATTTGTTTAATGAAGTTAGATAACGGAAGATAAACACATTTTCGCGAATGTCAAACGATCGCTGTACCGATTTAATTTTGAAGTAATCTTGTAAAAGGGAATATTTTGAAATTGCCTTTACCGCATGTGTGGATAAGCTTTCATATTTTCCGAGAGAGGCACTATTTTTTGTTGATGCCCTCGGACGCGAGCTCTGATATACGTTGTTAAATGTAATTTGCATCGAATCCACTGCATGTAATAACATAAATCACGTTACTATAATCACAACTGAAGTATTAACTGTAAATACACGATCCGAATTGTTAAGTGAAAATGATTAGCCTTCAATGAAGTAATTATTTGTACCGCAAGGGGAGTCTCTGAATTCTGCGACTTCAGGTGTACTGGGATTATCTACATATGTGATACGGGTTAGGAATTTTGTCATATTAGGAAGCTGTCTCTGGCACTAAATAATTTTCGCATCTTTTAGAACATTTTGTATTTTAGGGACTCTCGTGCAGTATTGCAATACTTTCTTTTTTTTTGCACAATTTTGGAATAAATGTCCACGTTATGCGGATTGTATGTGGTCACGAACGCCAATGCTATTGTTCGTTGATTTCGATTTTGGTGTTCTTTAAAATGTAATGTGATGTGACCTGTGTCGCTTTCGGAAAAACCCCTACTTGCCAAATCTTCAAAATGGAGTTCACTTAAGTTCGGCTCTGTCAAAATGTTACTAGTCAGAAGAGCATAGTTATATGGAATATATATATCGTAGTGCATCTTCCATGACTGCCCTTGATATGAAGGTTGTCTGGTATCGGTGAGTTTTTTCACAAATCGGTTATTATTTTTGTTTTCGGTTTTAGTTCTCAAATTGCCGAGAAAACCTAAACTATTACTGCTTTTGAATGGTAATTTTGATATTCGGATGTATCAATTTCATCAAATCATCTATTTCTTCTAGATACCCAAAAGTCATTGTAGCGTACGTGGGGTCCATTTTGGTTCTAAAGTATGAATCGGAACGTCTTTCGCAGGGAAGTTCGAGTAGCAATTTCTCGGGTGTTTTCGGGTGGTATCACTTTAGACGATAAGGCTGATTACCGTTCTTGTCCGACCCGATTATTCTACGATTTCGGTATATAACCGCTGGGTGTTCTTTAGCAACGATCTCTGTCATTCATCCCGTTCGATTCATATCTGAACGAGACGGGAGACGGCTGATATCATCATACGTATATCTATCCATATCATAACCAATAGTCTTGGGAAAATACCAATGTTCTGCTTCTTTATAACCACAAAGTTGTAATTTTCGTTGCTAATAAACTGGATAGTGTATCACACAATACAACCCCAAATGGTCTTAAAATGATATGCGATTATGTGAATTAGTTCAATGTTGGCATGTGTTTGTGGGTCGAAGATGCTTTCAATTATGCAAAATTATACAAGATTTTATGAAAACCAGCAAGTCTCTGATGGCCTCATCTGATCGCCGTTTGGATTTAGCCTTTAGGCTTTGAGCCAAATTACAAGTGTCTGGTTCGTCATTCATAATTCAGCCGTTGTCCATTAGAGAATATCCGCGTCCATAATCCAAAGACCTATTCCATATTCCATGTAACAGTATTAGCACCAAATTCAAAAAGACAATCATAGTATACATAAACATAGGCTTGTTTCCTGCAAGAGAGAAGCGGTCAACAGTTTTCAATGATGCCGGCAAGACATCATGATGTTCCAAAAATATCAAATCCGTATCGCTGATCAGTATTCTTAATCCATAATATTCGTTGTAAAGTCGTCATCTAAAGAATGATGTATCTCAGTCACGCTTTGATTGTGACTTTTCATATGAGTACCATGAGGATCTTGAAGTAGATGGGCTCACACGGCCCCTAGCCCCGGGTTAAGCGGAATTAGACACAAGTTGCGAAACGTAACGCCATAGATCTTGCACGCTACGCTCGTATTTTGATATCAGCATGCGATATGTATCGCCAAATTTGAGAAACTTTAGGGTGGAGGCGCTTGGTGGTGTAGCCCTGTTTTATAAGTTTCTGCAACAATGTTTTGTGACGTTGATTAAAATCGTCATATTTAACACAGGATCTAGCAAATGCTACTAGGCGTGATATGTATACGCCATATGCAGGTCCCACTGGAATATTACTGTCCAGAAAGGGATAGTACAATGTCGAAATTGTAATCATCTCTTTTGTCATACAGTCGACGAGAGAGAAAGCCCGCTTCATTTTTAGAGATATAGGTCTAAATATGATGTGCCTGTAGGGTTATCTGTAGTTTCCTTCAAATCCAGTGAAGGTGGATATATATCCTTCACTGCGTCATTTATATAGCGATTATCCACAGCGAGAAGACCGTCTTTATAGCGTTTGATGAATGAGAAGGAACGGGCTTTGAACGGATCGGTTTCCATAATCCATATAACAGCATTAGCACCAAATTCATAAATGCAAGCATAGTATACTTAACAATTGGCTAATTTTCTGCAAGAGAGAAGCGGTCAACGGTGTTCAATGATGCCGGCAAGACATCATGATATTTCAAAAATATCAAATCCGTATCGCTGATCAGTATTCTTAATACATATGATAACTTAACTCCATAGATCTTGACGCTCGTGCTTTGACAATAGCTCTCAAAGTGAGATTAAAATAATAGCTATGATGTGAACTTCCCACCTCCTGCATATCGCTCCAATTTATTATCTGCACAAGGCAGGATTCTGCTGGCGAACTGCTAGTCCCCGAGGCCGGCCCTCTGTACAAGCCACACGACGAATATATGTAGGTTTGTTGCTTTGGTGAGAAATTTAAGCCGTACGACGTCGGGCATTACAGGTTAGTTTCTCTGGATATTCTTGCATTTACCAGGTTACCCCATGTTGAAACGTTTACTCCATCAGACGTCCACGATTCTCATCCATTAACACCAGATGAGCTGTTTGAGCTGATCTGTCATCGCAGCTCGCGAGCTAGCGTATCTAATTCCGCTTAACTCGGTGCTAGGGGCCGTGTGGATACTTCATAGTCTTCACATGAACATCTGCAATAAAAGCGCGGTAAAACTACGTCCGAGAATCCACCGTATTCTCGGATTTCAGTTTTAAGAAATATGTAATTTAGACACCCAAATATGTCTTAAATTTTGCCATTTTGACTTCAAACATTATGGTTTGCTCTAAAGAAATTGATAATAAATCCATGGCGTGGACTAGCTCAACCTTGAAACTATGTACTTTGGGCTCTTAAAATGTCCCCGTATGACCGCCATTGTGACTTTAAACATTATACATTGTACTTTACACTGTAGATTTTGCGATTAGCCCGGCAATGAGCATATAACGGAAGGCAATGATTTTGGATATTTAGACCGAGAGAAATATATACTGGGGTAATAATGCAACTTGTTTATGGAAACAGATCGAAATAGTGTTTCAATTTGTGCCGATTGGTCGCCATTCAAATAACCATGATGATCTGCGCTCTGGACAACGCGAGTCACCTTATAGCATCCACATATGCTAAGGTATGATGTGAAAGAGCTAGACTTTGTCAAATGTGTCCTGTGTAATAATTAGTCTTCAATATGGATGAAAATACACGATTTGCATGGCCGATCATGGCAGCCACTTCCAATTTATCAAAGATACTTCAGGTATTCAGTTATTGACGGATGTTCTTGCATACTTGGAACAAATTTGCCTATTACATTCATTGTACTTGGTACCAGTTTACGCCGGAATTTGAGATTTGGGTACACCACTGACTGTACTATATATTGTTTTGCTGGATAACTGAATGGGTCAGAAGGCTGCGGAAGTGGGAAGCCGGGCTTGAGGACGGCGGGGGCGGGGAGAGGAGTGTAATGGGTTTAGTCAGAATTACGCCTATCAAATATATTTTGAAGAAAATAACACATGCCAACCTCCAAATTAGAGTTACTTTCTAATAATAATTTCACTAATGGCAGCAAATCAACGCGCCTCACATCACCGCGATGTCTACTGTGAGGAGGGTCAACTCGAAGCCACATAATATTTGTATGTACTATTATGAAAGATAATTTATCCGATTCATCTTCATTTAACCTCGAAATATTTTGATAGATTCTTGTCACATTTATTGGAGTCCAAATAGCCTGTTTAATTTTATAGGACAAAATGACGAGAATCGTCTCATTTTTTTTAATATGGAAGAAAAATGCATCAGGGAATATATTATACGGCGTAATTGTGACGTCATCAGACCATCAAATATATTGAGGTGGGTGGATTATATATGTTGATAAACAAACCTCAACATTTAATGTGTGTTTATGTATTACCTCCGGTTGCCGTAGGCTGTCCGGGGTTCTTTGGTTTATTATTCATTGAAGCGGATGTTCATCATCTGCCACATAATCTTGGTTACATTCTTAGATGGGATGCACAAATAATACAAATATCATTCGTTAGCCTCAGTGTATCTTAGTCGTTAAATTTCTACATTGATTGACAGAGAGGTATAAACTGATTGGTAGATTATTCGCCACAAGGCGCACTATATGAGTCCATCGTTCTCAAATAATCAAAAACAATGCTAAAATACATCACTAAGACAAATCTGTTATAAGATGGCTGCAAAATTGAATTAAATCTATCGCAGCTTAAATATACTTAAAAAGAATACTAATATACCTCATTAGGTCAAATATGTTGTACATGTAAGATGTTTATAAATTTGAATTAAATGTATCACAGCTTGAATATAGTTAAAAAGGAATACTAAAATGCATCATTAAGATAAATCGATTATAAGATGGCTATCAATTTGTTCTAAAAGAAAAACAATATGGCATATTAAGATTGATCAGGAAAAGTATGTACTTTAGATTTAAAACACTGATTGGAGCTAGAAATATCAGCATCGCTGTCAGCCAGAGTGGTATTGCAAAATGACATGGCTCTTGGTATGCAGGAAAAAATTTCGATATTTATTCGGCTTCTTGATGGACGAAAATAATCCTTGTTTCTAAGGTTTCTGGATGGAGCGGAAAATTTAATCTGTGACACAATATATGAGCTGTTAAATTTCTGATTGAAAACACAGTGTAAAAACACAGTGTATATAGTTTTAGACCTCTGTATATAGAGCAATCTTTCGGATTTGTGTGGTAAGTGTTCTCCTCTCTTTCCCCTCAGTATGTATGAATTCGACTTTCATCTGTCGGACTGTCGGAAAATAAGTTTCCTCTTCTCTGTCCGTTCACAGTATATTCTGGGGTAGAGTATGCACTAAGGTAAGACTTTTCTGCCCTTAAACTGCTAGACTCTCGCACTCCCCGGCTGCCGACAGGTCAGGTTTTTCCCTTTCGCCCCAGCAGAGTGTAAATCAAGGTGGATTCTTGACTGTCACTCTTCACCGTATATATTAAGGTAGGGATCTATTCATGCTATACACATGCGAAGATCAATCTGTGTGACTTTCACGAGGTAAGTTTACTCCCGTCTCTACAGAGCTTTGATTTGAGGAACTGTCGTACTGTCGCAAGGTAGGTTTCCTCTATCCCGGAACAGTATGTATTAAGGTAAGAGTTTTCTCCCCTTCACGTAAGGTTCGATCTGTCGGACTGTAGCGAGATAACGTTTCTCCCCTATGTATATATAGAACACACCCTCGGATAGGGTTTTCTTTCCTGTATATAGAGTTCATACTGTCGAAAGATACGTTTTTCTCTCTTTTTCTTCACAATATATAATGAGGTTGAGTTTTTTCCATCTATATAAAGTTCGATCTGTCGGACTGTCATACTGTTGGTAGGAAAGTGTTCCTGTCTATTCTTTCATTGTATATACTAAGGCACAGTTTTTCCCCTCTATACAGAGTTCGATTACTATCGGAAGGCAGGTATTGTTCCCTCTATATAGAGATGAATCTGGCCGACAGTCAGCAATGTCGCTTGTACGTTTCTCCTGACTTATCCCTTTACGATAAACATTAACGTAGATCTCTATCCCTTCACGATCAACATTAACGTAGACCTCGAACAGTTGTGTGGCACTTTTTCTATCTTTCCCTTCAAAATTTACATAAACATCACGTTTGATCTTTCAGACCGTCTCATCACTGTCAGTAGCTAAATCGTCTCCCCTCTATCCGGCAACGGCAATGCGACAACGATAATGCGGCGACGGCACACAACTGTACATTTCAGCTTTTCAGGGCATCTTACTCTGCTCTCTCAGAAAGTGTGTATTTGGCTGTGGTTACGTCAATTTTATGCCCGAGAAAGCTACGTACACATGTATACGATTATCCGATAACGACAATGCGGCAACGACAATACGGCAACGGCAAAACAAATCGATCGTAGGAAAATGAATTGGTCCGTACACATGAATGCGTAACGATAACGACAGTGCGATAAGACAATCCGGCAATGCGATACGATTATCCGTCTATTATTGGAATCGGTTCTGGATCGATTTTTTGCCGTTGTCGGACATAAGTCGTGCGGTTTTATGACGTCACAGCAGCAACACACGCGCTTTTTAAGTCGTCGTCGTCCATTGCGGTAAGAAATGTTGTCATGTCGCATTCGCTTTTATACTTATAGCCGTAGTCATGTGTACACCAAAACGCATCACCGTTGTCGTTGCCTTTGCCGTATTGTCGTTGCCGCATTGTCGTTATCGGATAATCGTATACATGTGTACGTAGCTTAACGGTAAAAACAAGTCACTCCCGTACCGTTTCCAAACCGTGTTATCGCGTTGCCGTGAGTATGTGTACACCCCAATTCATTTTCATGTGACCGAGTTCTATGCCGTCGACGCATTATCGTTGTCGCATTGTCGTTGCCGGAAAAACGCACGAATGTATACGAAGCTTAAAGCTACGTACACATGTATACGATTATCCGATAACGACGATGCGGCAACGACAATACGGCAACAGCAAAAAAATCGATCGTAGGAAAATGAATTGGTCCGTACACATGAATGCGTAACGATTACGACAGTGCGATAAGACTATCCGGCAATGCGATACGATTATCCGTCTATTATTGGAGTCGGTTCTGGAGCGATTTTTTGCCGTTGTCGGACATAAGTCGTGCAGTTTTATGACGTCACAGCAGCAACACATGTATGGTGAAGTCGTCGTCGTCCATTGCGGTAAGAAATGTTCTCATGTCGCATCCGCTTTTATACATATAGCCGTAGTCATGTGTGCACCAAAAACGCATTACCGCTGTCGTTACCGTTGCCGTATTGTCGTTGCCGCGTTGTCGTTATCGAATAATCGTATACACGTGTACGTAGCTTAAGACTAATGCGTGGGTCCGTTGATTATAGAAATAGATAATCTTATTTCTTGAGTTCTACCTAAGCCTCCACTGGGCCCTCTCAGCACCCAAACCTATGCCCCATGATGGACAGCATAATTAAGTTATGTAAGTGAAGTGGAGACCAGAAAGTTATCTAACTTTATAATACTGGAATTACTGTTTATTGATGCATTGAATATAAACGCTTGTTATATTAGCTCTACATCTTTGTGAACATCGTCTATGGAGGATCTGTCCTATGTGAAAAGGAACACTATTTGGAAGAAGAACAACAGCAACGTATGTCTGAGTTGTATAGTTCGCATGCATTCAGCAGGTTAGAGAGAACCACCTCTCTAAAATGGAGGTAAAAAAGATCGTTTTGTCAAATAATTTCAAGAATATATCGAACGAAGATACATCCGCCATATGCGACCATGAACGTTAAATCTACATTGGATGGTATTGAAAAGACAAATTGTCGTCTGTTTAATTCGCATAAGAATGGACGACATGATTTGTTCTCTATTTACCCTATCTTGCTTGGGCGATTTGGGGTGTACCGCATCCTGGGGGGGGGGAGTTTTGCTATCGGCAAGGCTTGAGTGCTGAAACTTACCAAACTATATCATTGGGTCAAGCTCTACAAGAAAATGTAAAAAAAATCCAAGATGACCGCCATTATGACGTCACTTTGACGTCATTTTCAAAAGGAGCATTTTTGGACATTTTTTGGTCAGCATTTTTGAATTTTGTTTTTTCTTCGCAAAAACTGCATGATAAATTAGTAAATACTAATCTCATATGAAATAAAATAGATTTTACCCACTTTTCCAAACAGAAATGCAAAATTTTTGAAGAAATATGACGAGAACATAACTTTTTTTTAGTATCCCACATGACCGCCATTTTGAATTTACCCATGATCCTCTGCTCGGGGAGCCATGCAAATAGGCTAAAAATGGCCCCAATATTATAGTCTAAAAAGTCTCGCAGTTTCTGATCTCAATTGTTTGTCGTTCTGGAGATATGAGCAAAAGATCAACGGGGGGTGGGGGGGGGGTACGGAAAGTGCCTCCCTTCCCACCCCCAGGCCAGGTAGGGTTAACAATTAGACTATGTACACTTTCATTGGAAAACCATTGTCACGACATGTAACAAAATATAAGGTAAGTCGTCTGAAGATTTTGGAGCGTTATGACGAATAATAAGTCAAAAGTTATTAAGCAAAAACGACCTTTTTTACCTCCATTTTAGAGAGGTGGTTCTCTCTAACTTGTTCGGTTCTGGTGATTTGTCGCTTCACTGTGAGAGTCGTGGATTGGATGTAGGCCTAGGTACGAGGGAAACCTATATACCACTGGAATCATTGCTTTGCAAGAAGACGTTATCCTTACAATATTCGGGTACCGAATAATGATTATATGCTTACTGTTATGGGCTATAGATGAAATATCGTACTGACGATCCTGCCACGACTGCTGGAAACTCGGTTTTGTATATTTGCTACACACATTTTCGTTCGGTCTACTCAAATTAGGACCACAGAAAAGATCTTCACCAATCTTTAAAAGTCCTGCCGTTGATGGTTTGAAAAAGTGGCATAACTTGAAACATTAGCGGAAGTGAGTCCTCTGATGAAACGATAGAATAAAACAGTTTTATTCCAAATCTCCAACGTGTTATATTTTTTTCTTACAATTTGATTCAGATGTTTATCATGAACGCCCTATTTGTATACTTTGCTTTAATCTTCATACGGTTTGTAAAATCCAAACACCTGTTTCATATATATCTTATACACTATCGTTTGAACAGCCCCTGTTAGATGAAACCATGACCAATAAAAGCACCTGATATTTTTGTTCACGCCTATTCACGCCTATCAATAGGTCTATTCAACTTCGTAGGCCATACTTGTGAAGTGAGATCGCAAATTCTATACTGAATTCATTGCTGAAAAAACCAGTAGACAGGGACCATGTCTACAGCCTTGCAATGGACGTGTGGCGTTCTCATCTTAATCATTCACATATCCAAGATCACTGGACAAGGTGAGTCCACCGGTGAAGATTAAATTAATATACGATTTACTCTTACGTTTGGTTTGTACTTTGTTTCGAGTATTGATCATATTTTAAAACTGTAATAGACTACATGTATGATGGAAGTTAAATGCCATTTGCAATTTACTTTAATTGCATATTCCCCGATCGTCATTCGACTTCAATTGTGTATCTGTTTACTAATTTCTCATACCAATGTGAGTGGTCTAAGGCGCTTCGCTGGACCGCTAGCCTCACACCGCTGAACCGGCACGGGTTCGAGCCCAGTTGCTCCATGTGTGAAAGTTTGTCAGTTACTTGCCGAAGGGCGGTGGTTCTCTTCGGGTACTCCGGAGAACCAATCTGATTCTACGGGATAAATAATGTGTCGCACATATGAGCTCACATGTAATTCACCATGTCGTGCGACTTTGCCTGTGTCATCTCGATGGTGTCGAAATGATTTGGGATGGGCTAATCATCGGTCGACTCTCCTCTCCATTGTAGGCTTCGATAAATGTCAATGTCAATGGCCAAAGTAGCAAAAGCGATGTAAATTATACACCTTAATCAAGCTTATCCACCCCCCCCATCGGAAAGTTTTGGACAAAAATCGCTCTTTCGAGAGAAACCCCTGGAATTCTCCATGGAAGATCGAAGCGGATAGCCTCGGAGAGGTGAAGGATTAAAGAATCAGTATTCACGATCACTTTAAAGCTCAACCAGATAAAGTAGACATAAAAAATAAACAATTGTAGTTTGTAGTATCAAAACAGTCCCGGTAGTTCCTGAGATATGGCCAGTCAGATTGAATAAAAAGTAGAAAATCCACCTATGATGTTCCGTCATTATGTATGCAACTGAGGGTTTATGAAGTCATGGGTGGAATTTTAGAGGAGAAATTTTCAATGTGATCTGGTGCAGCTCATCGTTTGGCCCTAAGATTCCCTTTAAACGGTTAACGATGCCTTCAGGTTAGATAATGTAGCTACATGCACCAGTAGATATCACGAATTCGAAAAAATTTGAATGAACTAAGGGGAGCTTATAAATGACAGATATGATGTGTTATGTTAGAACTATCTCCTGGCCATGGATATCAGAGCTATATTATCAGAAACCCGACAAATTTGCGAGAGCCACACTATCTTTTAACCTGTAAGATCACCAAAAAAAAAATCACAAGCACTCCACAGAACGTATTAGATTTAATCTATCTTTGTTTTTATATTTTCGGCTGTGAAGGATTAGATCTTAGTTTATCTCTAATCTGACTTGATTGCCGCCCATGGACATGTTAAAACTGATTTTAAAGGTATCTCCTTCATAACGATACTGGCAATGCCTACAGGTTAGTGCATCATGTGCGGATAAAGGTTGTATACAATAAACTTCAGATTCAAAGGGTTACAAGCCCACTTTTGAGTGAAAGAGTTTTCCGCCAGAGTGAAAATACCTTAAAGCGCATAAACCATGCGTATCGTACGCATTCACTATGCAATCCCGAGCCCCAAAAGGCCAAAATTAATCTCCTTACATATTTACATTTCATTACGGCGTCTACTGCAAGTAAGATGGTTCAACCCCTTTCATGCTTTTCATTTTTCCACAGGGATATCTGGTTAATATGATGTTTCTCCACAATACAACTAATTCATGGATAAACCTTCAATATAGTGTATCTTCTTGTGTTCTATGCTAAACTTATCCTGATTATCACATCGTAAAACGTTTCTGGAGAACGTGTTACGCCCTGAAAACCCACAGCGCAAGATTAATAGGTTCTCACATGAGTTCATTTCTAGACGACTTTTCCCACACAAGTTTGAGAAAAATGTGCCCTATACGAGCTTTAGCGACCGACGTTGTTGCAAGGGCAAAACCAGGCCAAGCGCGCAATACTACTATTGGGCACTTTGGTCCATGAATGGGCCGAATCACACCCAGGCTACAAGCGCTGAATAAAAGAGAACAAGATTTTTATAAGTAATACACTACTTTAATGACACCGAAATTGTTGAAATATTCGGCGTATACTGTAGCGTGAAAGTTCACTCAGTGCTAGTCGACTGGCACTAAACAGTAACATTGTAACAAGCAGATGATGAAAATAGTGCGTGACGTAACGGTATGACGTCAGCTCATGGTAGACGATTTTTCTACAATGGCTTTCTCCCATAGGAAACGGTCATGTTATATGAGAAATTAAACCCGACCATATGGTATATTCACAGGCGGCGGATTTTTGAGGGGAGACAGGTTTTAGTGCCATCAAGGTTTCGTGAAGAACCCACCGGGTATATAATATATCTATAAAAATATTTTTTATTTCCTTCATTTCAACGAAATATTGTCGTGGTTTCCTGGTAATAAAATATTATTCAACCATATCAGAGGAGTTCGGTGCCATAACCCGGTATATTACACCTTTCTCCCCTGGAGATAGGCCAGCCCAGTTACTGCTTTGGAAATTTGAAATCGACGATGACAGCGTATTTTGACAGCCAAATATCATCGGTCGTTGAAATGCCAACAACTAATGAAAGCCACGGGGTCCGATTCTGTTCGATCCAAAACTCTGAATACCTCGACACACGTTGACAGTCCATCGCGCAGCTTTACGCGATGAGAGAAGGAAACCGGCTAGGCTAAACTGTGTATCATCCCAAGGGCGTGGTATATTATGCTCAATAAACCAGGACGTATGATCGACGCTTTTCCACCTTTAGGCCGGAGGTCGAGTTTCTAGGTTTTTTGACGTTTTAAAAGTTACGCATACGACTGAGTTTTGTGAAAGCGTTTCTTGCGGGTTCTGGGTCAAAGCACGTATCGAGTTACACGCCTAGTTGTGAAGTCCCTCCAAAAGATGAAAGCGGATAAAACACGATAGCTATAGTCCGGCATTTGATACATCTCTTCCAAAGTGAATTCAATGGCCAATAGTGGAATGAGTTTTATGTATAGGCGGTAATAATACCAACAGGTTTGTCAATCCCCCATTTGGTGGATACAGTATGCTCTAATTACTCGGTTAAAATTCAAAGGCCTGCAATGGGGCATACTATGCCGATGAAGACGAAAATATACTGAAAATAGGTCAACATATATCACAGTCGATTCAAAATGTCTGATATTTTGATATTTATATATATACAATTAAAACAATAACATCGATAAATATCAAAATTGGTTCTCACAAATCAATAAAATTGAGATTATTCAATCAAAACTATGGCTTAGCATGGTCTTCGCAATACTTACTCGTATATAATACAATTTGTAATATTCTCAGCACCAATCCATTGCTAGCATTCTTGTATTAAATATAGCATTTTAAGCCAGTGCATTCGGTGTAACAATGACCACTACTATTACTAATTTGAATTTGGATGGCGTATTCAAACGTAATAAAATAATGTTTATGAACGCCAAAACTTAACTCTGAGTTTGCTCTTTACAAAACAAATGAAGTAAATAAATCAACAATATATTAATCTAGCAAACATCATGCTGAATGTACCACAGGGAATATAGACGTCTTAATGTTATGAGGTTTATTTGTTAAATGGGACAGTAGAGACCGGAAGGAGAGCGAAAAGCTATCATTGCGCACAAACACCAATAAGTTAATAAGTCATGCTGAAAAATGGATATATATATATATGCAACCATGCAAAAATTAGACAACCATGCAAAAGTTAAAAAGTCACGCATGGAAATGCAAGCATTTCCAGTAAGACAGAAGAGTAGTACCAACAGCTATCATATAAATCTCCCAGCGACCCAATCTAAATTTAAAATGAAAATTAAAAGGGCCACTAAACTGTACGCATTGTTAACGCAGTGATGAAGACAAGTTCACTATTTAATTTTAGGCATAACCAGATGTGTATAATAAAAACTGTCTTTGGTATAACATCTCCACTAGTCCTGGAAAAATATCAACAAAGAGAGGCCTTGAAAACACCGCCATCTGTCAATATTTAGCCAAGAGGAATAGAGATATTTAAAGGCATTATCATAAGTGTAAGTCTATCAACATGGTATAAGATTTAATCAGACTTTTAGCCTAAAATCTATTGGACTTGACAATAAATTCCGTCTTAGCTTTAAAGACTGGCGCACGGTTTCGCCTAGAATTTAAGAATGAAGTTAAATTAAAGTATCTATTCCTGTTGGTGTAAGTTGTAACAACATTTGTTGTCTAACAACAGTAAAACGGGAGCAGGTAAATAAAAAATGCTGAATGACATTCGGGACATCGCATGCGTCACAATGTCCGGTGGCGATGTAGAATCAGCCATACACGATTAACTCACGGACATATTTAACCAATGCATATTTAACTCAGACTTGTTTTCCGAGGAAGGTAACCAACTCATTTTAGCAGCTGGGCTCGAGGTCGAATTTCACGTATGACGTCTTGTGTAACATTGCCCGCCTGTAGGATTTCGGTCGTTCACGAAAAAGACGGGCTCTGGTCGTATTTGTTCAATGTTGTTCGCGAACTGTGTATTTAATAAATATGTTATACTCCACCGGGCTTAGATAGCATTTTAATCAGCCCCACATGGGGTAGAAAGTTGCAGGTATTTGACACATATTCAAGCATATTTCCAATCACGCCTAATATAACGCGACGGATGCAACAACTTGTTTAATGAATTTTTAAAGTTGATTTTATGGAAGACAGATACATTGCAGATATTTCCCCGAAGTAGATGATTTTATTCAACTTGTTATAATCGGTACAAAATAACAGTAAAGATTCGGCCTTCCTATGCATTTTAAGGTTCAACGGCTCTCTCAAACAGCGACGAATTCATACACGTATGTGTTCAACCGTATCCCTTGATGGAATTGGTCGGCACCATTATCCAAGAGACGCCAGGAGGCGTGGAAATGATAACTAATTGATTTTATATATCCACCATGCAGTCGTTCAAATGTGTAGTAATTTTACAAGAAACAACATTTGTAACTACGAAAAGACGACTTTAAATTTATTTATTTGTTTTAAACATGATCATCTAATAATGTTACTGACTCATTCGGTTGTTTCCGAGTTATTTGTATACAAGATGGAATCGTCTGAATGGTCCAGTTTGTCAACCACTTGAAATCACCTGAATGGTCCAGTTTGTCAACCACTTGGAATCACCTGAATGGGCCAGTAATCATTCAATCATATTAAAGAACATTTGCAAATACTTTGAAATATTAACCCGCAGAGTGATAAATCAGGTCACACGGTCTGCTTCTTCAATGTGTACGGTAGACATATTTTTCGGACAAAACATTTTGGCATTTAGAAGTACATATAAGATATCTGTAAGGAATCGCAATTCTTTCTGGATGATTAGTCACTTAATGTACCACTCTCTTCAGTTTGACACAGACATAATCGATCGATGTCTAACCTAGAATTTGCTGTTGTTCTTCCTTCATGTTAGACGTGCATACACGATTAGTTATATTCTTGTACGGCAGTTCATCCATAGTAATTCAATATTTTCAGCCCAGGCGTGATCTTTGTCCCAAATATCTTTTGAATTTGCAAAGTGATAAGATACCATCTAGTGAAATTACTCGAGCGTGCCATGTACAACTGTGCTGGTTTGATATTTCCTTGTTGAGCAATTGATCTCACACCAGCCAGAAGATTTACGAGTGAAAGTCCGTGTCCACTCAGTCCAGTTAGCCTCAGGCGGTACTATCGTACTACAAATATGAACGATTTAATCACAATGTCTTGCAAGTTGCCTGCAGAGAATTGTCATTAAGTGTTAGAACGAAAATGTAATGCCTCCAGTTTTTATTTGGCTCTGTGTCCAACTCACCTTCTTACCTTCACCTCATACTTGGCATAAAAAATACACGAAAAATCTGTAAAAGTTGATCGAACAGTTTGCAGTGAATGGTGTTGGTTTATTAAAACAACTTACAAGCCCATCCGTAGAAGTTATATCTACCATATATTTCAACTAAAATCAGCAAGACAATAATAAAATCAGACTCTCTGCATACTGTTGAATCCTGTGCCAGAGAACCCATACATATGTTATTAATCAATTGTTTTCGTATTATTATGTTATTAAATGGTTGTTTTCATATTGGCCTTGTTATAGGTCCTCGGTCTGTCGTATTGGCCCTCGGCTGGCTGTATTGGCCCGAGGCGCAGTTGTGTGTAATTGTTACCTAAATGGCAGTTGACTTATATCCGCACTAACACTGGGATATATAAAACAGACGGAAAAGCACAGATAGATAACAAGAACAAATTGTTATGTATTCAATATTCAATAGTTGACAAGAGAACCGAGTTTGGAGAAATATCAAATTGAATTTTCGTGCTTTACACTTAAGTGTTTTAACCTGTCTGGTGAGACCAATAATCAAAATTGTTCATCCCTGTGAACTTTCCGACTCACTCATGTGAAAGTGTCTACGTTTCCCTGAATAAATGTTCAGGTTGATGGTTCCACCGGTGATTGTAGCCCCGCAGAGAACGGAGAATGGATTGCTGTCCTTTTTCGTTGCCAGTGACATCATATTGGATGTAGGAGGCAAAGTGTAGTCACGATCCTCTTCCGCCCTGGCCACGAGAGACATGGCATTGGATTCTGGAAAATCAATCTGCACATTCTCTTTATTTTCTGTATGTGGAACCATCACTGAAGACAGTTTATTGGAACGGTCTTCTTGTTGTTCCATGGAAGGAACCGAGTATTCATTGAGGGACTGTAAGTTTTTACACCCTCCTAGCTGCGCGACTTCAGTGGATGGAATCCCAGCCTGCAACAGAGTAATTGCAAAGGTCTTCCTTGTGGTGTGGTTGAACTTCCTTCCCTGCAGGTTGCCTTTTCCAGCGATGGCTTGCATCATCTTGCCAATAGTGTTTTTACCCAGTGGCTGACGAGAGTACCAAATACTCCCTACAGGAGATTCAAGAGGCCGCAAATAAAACCTGGAGTCTGGATCACACATGTTAATTGGGCGGTGGGAAGTGTACTGCTTGTACATCCTTACTGGGCAATTTGGATTGTCCGGCTCGGCAAACATACGAGGGGCAACCTTCCTATAATCTCCATGTTTCGCTCCAGTTCTTGTTTTTGTGTTTCTCTCTGAAAAATACATTCCGTCAACAATAAACCACCAAAAGAAAATAAAGTATTAAAATGGCTTATAACAGGTGATTGCATATAAGTCTGTTGTCTTAATTCACAGGATACAGTGATCTCATGCATAATTTTCGTACAATTTTCTGTTGTTACATAGCCTGTAATTTTAAACTCATTCACCCTTTTAAAAAAATTTCAAGTATTAGGTAAGATCGCTTAAGTCCTTGAGTGAACATTTTCACCCAACCTTAAGTGAAATATTTGAATGTCAATCTTCTTTGAGAAAATACCATTTCAGCCGGCCTTTAACTCCAGTTTGAGTGATTTTTCATCACGAATAACCTCAAGTTGAGTGGATTTCACTCAACTTGAATGGGATCAATTTTCACTCTTAATTGAGAGAACTTTTTTTTGAGAGCCCAAAGTGATTAAATTAATCTTTAATTACCAAGACAGGAACAATTATTTGTTTGTGAAACACTGAACAAATTGAACTATAAATTCAACCTAAGAGGTTGCTCATGTTCAGCTAATTTACGAACCTATAATATATATGTCAATTACATTGAATTTAGACAGCCTTTAAATTTACCTGTAAATTCCAGATACTCTGCTCCTTTCGAATCTGTCTTCAGTTCAATGTCACCCCATCTCAGGTAGGCATCTCAGGTAGGCATGCTCTTGGCGTCCTCTAAATCCAAATAATACACCAGTGTTTATCCACACAGTGTAAAGAAGGGACCGAGAGTTTGCTGTAAAAACAAAAAAAAAAGAAATATATACAAAACAGGTACAGATGTCGATAGCCTGCTTGCCAGATTGTATTGAATTTCAACATGTGAACGCCACATATATTTTCTACAATTACACTTAAGTTACTAATGATCATTTATATTGTGCATAGTGAACAGATATCTCTGACTGATTTTGTGTGTGTTTTTGTTCATCTACAGTTTAGTATCAATATGTGTTGTTGTTGTGACTAGAATCTGCTATTAAATTCGCTGTTGTGTTTTGATAAAATTTTGGTGAACTGTTTGACGTTAAGACAGAACTACTTAGTTTGTTGACATGTAATGAGCATTGCCATTGTCTGTAATCTGTGGAATTGCAAGCTTAAACAAAACAAATGACATAACTTATAACCAAACGTATAACTGGTCGATATGAAAAGAATCATTTAACGCCATTTTCATCAATTAGTTGCCACATATTCTATTTACATTACAATGCAATTAAACTTAAGTTATTATATATATATTTATTTATTGCAAAAGGCCGACTGGCCCATGAGCGAAACCATACAAGAACATGATATACAGATGACGAAGTGGCAGTCATAGACTAAATACATGATACGGATATCAGACCGGTTTACATATCTGCAAAATACTAATCAGTAAACCTGAGGTTAACATTTGTGTTTGGGAGGAAGTCGTTAAATTAAGGTCCATAAAGACGCATATTTCTCACTTTGAACGATTCTGTAATAAACAGTGACACATTTTTAATAACAGTCACCGAGTCAGAAGAGATTAAACTAATTAACTTTTCATAAGTCGGGTGCCTCCAGTAATACTCGGGTATATACCGTTCACGGTGCATATCATACAGAGGGCAAATTAAAATAAAGTGCAGTTCGTCCTCTAACAAGTCACACGCAGAGCATTTCCTTTCTTCTAGTGGAGTTTTAATGGGCCTTTTCCATCTACCCATCTCAATTTCTAATCGGTGGGATGATGTACGAAATCTAGTAAAAGCAGTTCTCATAGCTTTGGTTACCACAATGTCTAAGTATGGTTGAAAACGAAAAGTGCTTATATGTATGTAAAATCTGGCTCTGCTAGACAACTGCAAACGAGCATGCCAATTTTGAACAAAATTGTCATTCAGCCTCTGTCGTATAAGAGATAGAAAAGCAGTCACGCTGCCAACAGACTGGTCTTCCCAGGCATGGAATAAACCTAAGCGGCCTAATAGATCTCGCAGCAGGGTTGCCCAACTTTTCCTGTTTGGATGATCAATTGATTCTGCCAATAATACTCTATAGACCCGGTTAATGTACTTCCTTTCACTTGATGCAATTACTTTCAACCAAAATTTAACAATAATATATATTCTGCGTGTGATCATTGATACCCTACCTAACTCACCATACACAAAATCATTCTGTGTACATTTCTTAACCCCAAGAATTGTTTTACAGTATTGTAAGTGAATACGTTCTATATGGTCTGCTGTCGCAAAACCCCACACCTCAGCGCCATAGTTAAGTATAGGGAGCACCAGTTTGTCAAACAGCTCCAAAGAATGTTTGGGTGACAGTTCACCAAATTTATATAGCATTTTGTTAAGTTGAAAAATTGCCTTTTGCGCCTGGCC
>JAVTVY010051867.1:0-27676 GCA_036873755.1 Hanleya hanleyi
GGAATCTTATTTGGTTAAAAACTGCCAAAATGAAACATGTTGTATGCTCTCAGTTATGGCCCTTATATTTCCTTACACACACAGGTTTGTTGGAATTCAGCAAAATGTCACTGGATTGAAGAGATAACTGCAAAATGACACTTTTTCGAGATTTTAGCCTCGTATAATTTTTTCCTACTAAAACAACAGAACTCAAGGGAAATAAAACTTAATTTTGCATTTCAAATTCTATCGGGCGATTGAGATTCAACCCAGACGGATGCGAGAAAAATGCCCAAACCACCTTTTCATCACACCAATTATCTGCCATAATTCTGCCATCCTTCACTGTTGCTTCACTGTTGCGTTAAACGGGGGAGTAGTAGGGAAAGTGCCTTTCGAGTCAGGTTTCCGGGGGTACCCGAAAATTGCGCCAGCTATTTGCCTATGTTAAAGGGCTAGAAATGGCAAATCGGGAGCCCTCATTTTCAAAAACAGAGTTATCTCCCCCTTTCTGTCAGTCGATCAGCATTGGCTGGGGACAGAGGTCAAAAGTAGTTCCGGCAACCGTTGACCTTTGTATTCTTCCGCGGTGATGCGGTCTGGTGGAGATGCGGCCGCGGGAAAAAGCTTCCGTGGAGAAAAAGTAGTCCCCAGAATTCAAATATGCTGCATGGTCCGATTGAGTCATATGATGTATCAATGTGAAGCATTCGTGAAGGGGCATCTGATGGGCTGGGTGTGGGGTTGAAATATCGTCATTCTGCGCATGCGCGGTGGACAAAGGGTATGGAAATAGACGTTTTGCGGTCTAGGTGGGCCACTAATGGTCCAATGGAGTCGAGTGAGGTACCAATGTGAAGCAGTCGTGAGGGAGCATCCGTCTGGGCTAGTGTCTCGGACGTTGTCAACATTCTGCGCATGAGCAGACAGGGAATTGTGGGAAAAAGGTATGGAAATAGACGTTTTGGGATCTTGGTGGGCCACTATTGGTCCTATAGAGTCGTATGGGTTATCAATGTGAAGCACTCGTGAAGGAGCATCCACCTGGACTAGTGTGTCGTTCGTGTTCGACGTTCTGAAGCTCGGAAGTGACGTTCGACGTACGGAAAAGCGTATGGAAATAGACGTGTTGGGGTGTAGGTGGGCCCTTAGTGGACCGATTGGATCGAGTGAGGTATCAATGTAAAGCATACGCGAGGGAGTATCCAACGGGTTGAGTGTGACGTGGAACTGACGTCATTCTGCGCATGCGCAGTAGAGAAAGGGTATGGAAATAGACGTTCTGGGGCATAGGTGGGCCACTAATGGGCCGATGGAGTCGTATGGAAATCGTTCGTTGTCAACATTCTGCGCATGCGCAGACAGGGAATTGTGCGAAAAGGGTATGGAAATAGACGTTTTGGGGTCCAGGTGAGCGCCTACTGATCCGATGGTGTCGTATGAGGCCTTATTTTGAAGCTCTCGTGAGGGAGCCTCTGCCTGAACTAGCGTGTTGTTCGTGTTCAACATTCTGCGCATGCGCAGACAGGGAATTGTGGGAAAAGGATATGGACATAGACGTTTTTGGGGTCTAGGTGAGCCCCTAATGGGCCGATGGTGTCGTATGAGGTATCAATGTGACGCATATGTGAGGGAGTAACCGCCTGGGCTAGTGTCTCGGCCGTTGTCAACATTCTGCGCATGCGCAGACAAGGAATTTTGGTCAAAGGGTATGGAAATAGACGTTTTGGGGTCTTGGTGGGCCACTATTGGTCCTATAGAGTCGTATGGGGTATCAATGTGAAGCATTCGTGAAGGAGCATCCGACGGGGTGGGTAAGACGTGGATCCGGAGCGAAACGCTGAAATTTTTGGAAAAGTACCGGGTAGGTCTGTATATAGGCTCATATAGTCCCATACTGGCTATATGTGGGGAGGGGGGGTCAATTTTTTTCGTGGGCTTTACTATGGCTTGTGGGGTCTCGTTTTTCTCGTCTCGTCATTTAGAACACGATGGGAAGGGTCCCGGAGCGAAACGATGAAATTTTTGGGAAAAGTTCACCGAGGCCTGTATATAGCCCAATATAGCTCCATACTGGCTATATGGGGGGAGGGGTGGTCAATTTTTTCCGTGGGCTTTACTATGGCTTGTCGGGGCTCGTTTTTCTCGTCTCGCCAAAAGAATCACAACGGAAAGGGTCCCGGTGCGAAGCGGTGAAATTTTTGGAAAAGTACCGGGTAGGTCTGTATGTAGGCCCATATAGCTCCATACTGGCTATATGGGGGGAGGGGTGGTCAATTATTTTTTGTGGGTTTTACTATGGGTTGTTTGGAAATTTGTTGTTCACGTCTCGTCATTTAGAACATGATGGGCAGGGTCCTGGAGCGAAACGGTGAAATTTTTGGAAAAACTCACCGAGGTCTGTATATAGACCCATAGGCTGGCTATGGGGGGTATAGGTCCAACCTGGGAAATTCACACACGTTCATTGTGGTATGGGTTGTTTGGACTTGTTTTTCACGTGTCGTCATTTAGAACACGATGGGATGGGTCCCGAAGCGAAACGGTGAATTTTTTGGAAAAAGTCACCGAGGTCTGTATATAGCCCCATAGGCTGGCTATGGGGGGTATAGGTCCAACCTGGGAAATTCACACACGTTCATTGTGGGAAAAGGGTATGGACATAGACGTTTTTGAGGTCTAGGTGAGCCCCTAATGGGCCGATGGTGTCGTATGAGGTATCAATGTGAAGCATATGTGAGGGAGTAACCGCCTGGGCTAGTGTCTCGGCCGTTGGTCAAAGGGTATGGAAATAGACGTTTTGGGGTCTTGGTGGGCCACTATTGGTCATATAGAGTCGTATGGGGTATCAATGTGAAGCATTCGTGAAGGAGCATCCGACGGGGTGGGTAAGACGTGGATCCGGAGCGAAACGCTGAAATTTTTGGAAAAGTACCGGGTAGGTCTGTATATAGGCTCATATAGTCCCATACTGGCTATATGGGGGGAGGGAGGGTCAATTTTTTTCGTGGGCTTTACTATGGCTTGTGGGGTCTCGTTTTTCTCGTCTCGTCATTTAGAACACGATGGGAAGGGTCCCGGAGCGAAGCGGTGAAATTTTTGGAAAAGAACCGGGTAGGTCTGTATGTAGGCCCATATAGCTCCATACTGGCTATATGGGGGGAGGGGTGGTCAATTATTTTTTGTGGGTTTTACTATGGGTTGTTTGGATTTGTTTTTCACGTCTCGTCATTTAGAACATGATGGGCAGGGTCCTGGAGCGAAACGGTGAAATTTTTGGAAAAAGTCACCGAGGTCTGTATATAGACCCATAGGCTGGCTATGGGGGGTATAGGTCCAACCTGGGAAATTCACACACGTTCATTGTGGTATGGGTTGTTTGGACTTGTTTTTCACGTGTCGTCATTTAGAACACGATGGGATGGGTCCCGAAGCGAAACGGTGAAATTTTTGGGAAAAGTCACCGAGGTCTGTATATAGCCCCATAGGCTGGCTATGGGGGGTATAGGTCCAACCTGGGAAATTCACACACGTTCATTGTGATATGGGTTGTTTGGACTTGTTTTTCACGTCTCGTCATTTAGAACACGATGGGAAGGGTCCCGGAGCGAAACGGTGAAATTTTTGGAAAAAGTTCACCGAGGCCTGGGTAGGTCCATATAGCCCCATACTGGCTATGGAGGTATAGGTCCATACGGGGTGAACGTTTTGGGGTCTAGATGAGCCCCTAATGATCCTATGGTGTCGTATGAGGTCTTATTTTGAAGCTCTCGTAGAGGAGCATCCGACTGGACTAATGGTTCGTCCGTTTTCAATAGTCTGCGCATGCGCAGTCTAGCCGTAGTATAGAAAATAAACATTTTGGGGGGGTATGTGGGGGTATGCTTGTGGCAGGGATGGACCGCTATGGGTCCGAATGGGTCGTGCAAGGTGTCAAAGTGAAGCTTGTGTGGGGTAGAGTCAGAATGGCGTGTTTTTAAGTGCAAGTCGCGCAGTTGGTTGTAGTAAGTAAAGTGGTCATTTTGGGGAAGTACACGAAGGTATTTGGAGTAGAGATGGACCATCCTTGGTCCGAATGCGTCCTGGGATGTGTCATTTTGTAGCTCTCGGGGTGTAGACCCCGATTTGGGGGCTGTCCACAGCATCTGTGACGTCATCGGTGACGTCATCAGTACGAGTAGTAGCGAAAGTGGGCATTTTGGGGCACTGAAAGAAGGTATTTGGGGTAGAGATGGCCCATTCTTGGTCAGAAGGGGTCGTCGGAGGTGTCATGTTGTAGCTCTCGGGGTGTAGACCCCGCTTTGAGGAATGTCCATAGCATCTGTGACGTCATTGGTGACGTCATCAGTACGAGTAGTAGCGAAAGTGGGCATTTTGGGGCAGTGAAGGATGGTATTTGGTGTAGAGATGGACCACTATTGGTCCGAATGCGTCGTGAGAGGTGTCATCTTGTAGCTCTCGGGGTGTACACCCCGATTTGCGGCATGTCCGCAGCATCTGTGACGTCATCGGTGACGTCATCAGTACGAGTAGTAGCGAAAGCGGGTATTTTGGGGCAGTTAAGGAAGGTATTTGGTGTAGAGATGGACCATCCTTGGTCCGAATGCGTCGTGTGAGGTGTCATCTTGTAGCAACGCCCGCCAACACCAAGCTCAATGCTCCAACGCCCTGGTGAAATAGCTCAGAAGCTCTGATTTTCTAGATATTCCATGGAATTGTCACTAATTCTTCGAAATGCAGTGACGTCCGTCGTTACGCCTTAACAGACCGGAGAGAGAACAACAACAACAACAAGGATGAGACATGAGAGAACAACAATAACAAGAAGTTTTTTCATATAGTTTATTCTCCCCAATGTTACATCATATCCACGCTGGGGGAGCCGCGTTGGGTATGTTTACAATTCAAGAAGACTCTTGTCCAATCAGAGGCCACCATTTGCATCTGTCATATTCGTTCCTGTCCGTTAGATGTATTCTTGTCCAGTCAGAAGTCTCCATTTCAGAAAGTTCCATCTTCGGCCATGTTCGCTCTGAACCGTATGTTCAAATCATCGTCGGGCAGGACAGGATATCGTTGAGGCAACATATCCTCAGATAGTTGTTTGCTCATTCTGAGTATTTATCAGTGCATGGATGAATACATTCACCCGATGGGAAGATTCCGTAATTTGGTCACGAAGAACGTAACATTGGTCACCCTCTCTACGACCCATTGGAAGTTGGGGCGCTGTTTATAGGCCCATCCCAAAACATCCAATTGGTCCACTTGGTCCAGCACGGGCTGTAGCGACGCCCGGTTAATGATGGTAAACGGTTGGTCAAATACCCGGATGTTACTGCTCGGGTAAAAGTATCGAAAAAAATGGCCTTTGATGGCAAGGTCTCACTTCGCTCACTGGAAAATCCCCTCTCTCCTCGTGCAAAGATCACACCCGGCCAAGGGTACACCTTCAAGGCAGGTCAGGCATCGCTGGCGATGGTAGCGGAGATCTCCGGGCTCTCCCCTGGTTGAGCTGTCAACCACACTGAAAAAATCATCTATCATTTTCATAGTTATGGACGGATATATTTTGGTAACTCTTTTGGGGAGTCGAGCGGGAACCGGCATCTTTTCGTCAATCTTCAACGATTGCTCGTCTGCCTTGGAATTCGCTGGCTTTTCCATTTGATCGGGTCTGGTACAGGTTGTGAGAAATGTACATCTAACATGCGTGTTTCCGTATTTATAGTTAGAGGGGAGGTGACCGTCCTATCGACCAATCAGAAGCCATCATTTCAGAAAGTTCCTCCGTCTTCCATCCGGGTACTGTGGTTTTACATCTGGGTCCTCATCTTGCATCCGGGTTCTTCCATGTGTACTGTCACGTGACCGGAACCAGAGAGCTAGGAAGTGACGTCATCTTTCGCATGCGCACGTACCTGTGGTGCACAGGCCCAGGTCCAGAAACTCTCATGTCCTGCATGTGAATAGTCAGTCATATTGTGTGTATGCATGTGTGTTTAGGCATCTGTGTGTGTATGCGTGTGTGGGTGTGTGTGTATGCGTGTGTATGCATGCGTGCGTGTGTGTATGTATGCAAGTGTGTGTATGCGTCTGTGTGTGTGTATGTATGTACGCACCATCACACACTACCACCACCACCACCCCACACCACCACACACCACCACACACGACTACCACCACACACCACCACCACCACCAACACACCACCACACACAACACACCACCGCCACCACCACCACCACCACCGGGTGTTGACGGGCATACCATCAAACATTGGTCAAACAAAGCTATACCTCCAAACACTGGTCAGACAGGGCTGTAACACCAAACACTGGTCAGACAGGGCTATAATACCAAACCCTGGTCAAACAGGGATATACCAACAAACACTGGTCAAACAGGGCTATACCATCAAACACTGGTCATAGAGGGATATACCAGCAAACACTGGTCAAAGAGGGCTATGCAACCAAACACTGGTCAAACAGGGCTATACGGTCAAACGCTGGTCAAACAGGGCTATACTACCAAACACTGGTCAAACAGGGCTATACCACCAAACACTGGTCAAACAGGGCTATACCACCAAACACTGGTCAAACAGGGCTATACCACCAACCACTGGTCAAATAGGGCTACACCACCAAACACTGGTCAAACAGGGCTACACAAGCAAATACTGGTCAAATAGGAAAGAGTGAGGAGAAATATTAGACATGCCTCACTAACTGTATTGTAGATATATTGATAATAAGAAGTTTGAGTATCTCTGATGAACCATATTGACCCATGCGCACCATTATTATCGGGTATTCTGCAAGAGCAATTGGACACCTGTTGACCTCAATAATTTGCATATGACCTCTGTGAGGTCACTTCCGCTTCCGTTCACGCGACCGGAACTGACCTTTGACTGCGCCAATTGTTATCCGGTATTGTTAGCGCGCGCAGGGTCAAAGGTGAGTTCCGGTCACGTGAACGGAAGCGGAAGTGACCTCACAGAGGTCATATGCAAATTATTGAGGTCAAATGCTCTTGCAGAATACCGGACAATAATGGTGCGCATGGGTCAAAGGTCACTTCCGTTCAATATGGTTCATCAGAGATACTCCAACTGCTTATTATCAATACATTTACAATACAGTTAGTGAGGCAGGTCTAATATTTCTCCTCACTCTTTCCTGTTTGACCAGTGTTTGCTGATGTAGCCCTCTTTGACCAGTGTTTGGTGGTATAGCCCTGTTTGACCAGTGTTTGGTGGTATAGCCCTGTTCGACCAGTGTTTGGTGGTATAGCCCTGTTTGACCGGTGTTTGGTGGTATAGGCCTGTTTGACCAGTGTTTGGTAGTATAGCCCTGTTTGACCAGTGTTTGACCGCAAAGCCCTGTTTGACCAGTGTTTGGTTGTATAGCCCTCTTTGACCAGTGTTTGATGGTATAGCCCTGTTTGACCAGTGTTTGTTGGTATATCCCTGTTTGACCAGTGTTTGGTAGCATAGCCCTGTCTGACCAGTGTTTGGTCTTACAGCCCTGTCTGACCAGTGTTTGGAGGTATAGCTCTGTTTGACCAATGTTTGATAGTATGCCCGTCAACGCCCGGTGGTGGTGGTGGTGGTGGCCCGGCGGTGGCACACGAGTACACACACGCAAGCACACACACACACATACACACAGACGCATACACACAGACGCATACACACACATGCACACACGCACACACGCACAGCCCTAGCTCTCTGGTTCCGGTCACGTGACAGTAAACATGGAAGAACCCGGATGTAAGAGGAGGACCCAGATGTAAAACCACAGTACCCGGATGGAAGACGGAGGAACTTTCGGAAATGATGGTTTCTGATTGGTCGATAGGACGGTCACCTCCCCTCTAACTATGAATACGGAAACACGCATGTTAGATGTACATTTCTCACAACCTGTACCAGACCCGATCAAATGGAAAAGCCAGCCACTTCCAAGGCAGACGAGCAATCGTTGAAGATTGACGAAAAGGTGCCGGTTCCCGCTCGACTCCTCAAAAGAGTCACCAAAAGATACCCGCCCATAATAATGGAAATGAAAGATGATTTCTTCAGTGTGGGTTACAGCTCAACCAGGGGGGAGCCCGGAGATCTCCGCTACCATCCCCAGCGATGCCTAACCTGCCTTGAAGGTGTACCCTTGGCCGGGTGTGATCTTTGCACGAAGAGAGAGGAGATTTTCCAGTGGGCGAAGTGAGAGCTTGCCACCAAAGGCCATTTTTTTCGATACTTTTACCCGAGCAGTAACATCCGGGTATTTGACCAACCGTTTAACCGGACGTCGCTACAGCCCGTGCTGGACCAAGTGGACCAATTGGATGTCTTGGGATGGGCCCCAACTTCCAATGGGTCGTAGAGAGGGTGACCAACCTTACGTTCTTCGTGACCAAATTATGGAATCTTCCCATCGGGTGAATATATTCATCCATACACTGATAAATACTCAGAATGCGCAAACAACTATCTGAGGATATGTTGCCTCAACGGTATCCTGGCCTGCCCGACGATGATTGGAACAAATGGTTCAGAGCGAACATGGCCGAAGATGGAATTTTCTGAAATGGAGAGTTCTGATTGGACAAGAATACATCTAACGGACAGGAACGAATATGACAGATGCAAATGGTGGCCTCTGATTGGACAAGAGTCTTCTTGAATTGTAAACATACCCAACGCGGCTCTCCCAGCGTGGGTATGATGTAACATTGGGGAGAATAAACTATATGAAAAAACTTCTTGTTGTTGTTGTTCTCTCATGTCTCATCCTTGTTGTTGTTGTTGTTCTCTCTCCGGTCTGTTAAGGCGTAACGACGGACGTCACTGCATTTCGAAGAATTAGTGACAATTCCATGGAATATCTAAAAAATCAGACTTTCTGAGTTATTTCACCAGGGCGTTGAAGCCTTGAGCTTGGTGTTGGCGGGCGTTGCTACAAGATGACACCTCACACCACGCATTCGGACTAAGGATGGTCCATCTCTACACCAAATACCTTCCTTCACTGCCCCAAAATACCCGCTTTCGCTACTACTCGTACTGATGACGTCACCAATGACGTCACAGATGCTGCGGACATGCCTCAAATCGGGGTCTACACCCCGTGAGCTACAACATGACAACTCCGACGACCCATTCGGATCAAGAATGGGCCATCTCTACCCCAAATGCCTTCTTTCACTGCCCCAAAATGCCCACTTTCGCTACAATCGTACTGATGACGTCACCAATGACGTCACAGATGCTATGGACATCCCTCAAATCGGGGTCTACACCCCGTGAGCTACAACATGACACCTCGGATCAAGAATGGGCCATCTCTACCCCAAATACCTTCTTTCACTGCCCCAAAATGACCACTTTACTTACTACAACCAACTGCGCATGCGCAGATTAACGCGACTTGTACTTAAAAACACGCCATTCTGACTCTACCCCACACAAGCTTCACTTTGACACCTTGCACGACCCATTCGGACCCATAGCGGTCCATCTCTACCCCAAGCACACCCCCGCATACCCCCCTAAATGCCTGCTTTCTATACTACGGCCAGATTGCGCATGCGCAGACTATTGAAAACGGACGAACCATTAGTCCAATCGGATGCTCCTCCACGAGAGCTTCAAAATAAGACCTCATACGACACCATAGGATCATTAGGGGCTCATCTAGACCCCAAAACGTTCACCCCGTATGGACCTATACCTCCGTAGCCAGTATGGGGCTATATATGGACCTACCCAGGCCTCGGTGAACTTTTCCCAAAAATTTCACCGTTTCGCTCCAGAACCCTTTTCATCGTGTTCTAAATGACGAGACGTGAAAAACAAGTCCAAACAACCCATATCACAATGAACGTGTGTGAATTTCCCAGGTTGGACGTATACCCCCCATAGCCAGCCTATGGGGCTATATACAGACCTCGGTGACTTTTTCCAAAAATTTCACCGTTTCGCTCCGGGACCCATCCCATCGTGTTCTAAATGACGAGACGTGAAAAACAAATCCAAACAACCAATAGTAAAACCCGCAAAAAAAAAAATTGACCACCCCTCCCCCATATAGCCAGTATGGAGCTATATGGGCCTATATACCGACCTACACGGTACTTTTCCAAAAATTTCACCGCTTCGCTCCGGGACCTCTCCCATTGTGATTTTCTTGGCGAGACGAGAAAAACGAGACCACACAAGCCATACCAAAGCCCACGAAAAAAAATGACCACCCCTCCCCCCATATAGCCAGTATGGAGCTATATGGGGCTATATACAGGCCTCGGTGAACTATTCCCAAAAATTTCACCGCTTCGCTCCGGGCCCTTCCCATGATGTTCTAAATGACGAGACGAGAAAAACGAGACCCCACAAGCCATAGTAAAGCCCACGAAAATATTGACCACCCCTCCCCCCATATAGCCACTATGGGGCTATATGAGCCTATATACAGACCTACCCGGTACTTTTCCAAAAAATTCACCGTTTCGCTCCAGATCCACGTCTTACCCACCCCGTCGGATGCTCCTTCACGAATGCTTCACATTGATACCCCATACGACTCTATAGGACCAATAGTGGCCCACCAAGACCCCAAAACGTCTATTTCCACACCCTTTTCCCACAATTCACCGTCTGCGCATGCGCAGAATGTTGAGAACGGCCGAGACACTAGCCCAGTCGGATGCTCCCTCACGACTGCTTCACATTGATACCTCATACGACACCATCGGATCATTAGTGGCTCACCTAGACCCCAAAACGTCTATTTCCATACCCTTTTCCCACAATTTGCTGTCTGCGCATGCGCAGAATGCTGACAACGAACGACACACTAGTCCAGGTGGATGCTCCCTCACGAATGCTTCACATTGATACCTCATACGACTCCATCGGCTCATTAGTGGCCCACCTAGGCTCCAGAACGTCTATTTCCATACAGTTTCTCTACTGCGCATGCGCAGAATGACGTCAGTTCCACGTTACACCCAGCTCGTTGGATACTTCCTCACGTATGCTTTACATTGATACCTCACTCGATCCAATCGGTCCACTAAGGGCCCACCTAGACTCCAACACGTCTATTTCCATACGCTTTTCCCACAATTTCCTGTCTGCGCATGCGCAGAACGTCGAACACGAACGACACACTAGTCCAGGCGGATTCTCCTTCACGAATGCTTCACATTGATACCCCATACGACTCTATAGGACCAATAGTGGCCCACCAAGACCCCAAAACGTCTATTTCCATACCCTTTTCCAACAATTCCCTGTCTGCGCATGCGCAGAATGTTGACAACGGCCAAGACACTAGCCCAGGCGGATGCTCCCTCACGACTGCTTCACATTGATACCTCAATCGACTCCATCGGACCATTAGTGGCCCACCTAGACCGCAAAACGTTTATTTCCATACCCTTTGTCCACCGCGCATGCGCAGAATGACGATATTTCAACCCCACACCCAGCCCATCAGATGCCCCTTCACGAATGCTTCACATTGATACCTCATACGACCCAATCGAACCATGCAGCGTATTTGAATTCTGGGGACTACTTTTTCTCCGCGGAAGCTTTTTCCCGCGACCGCATCACCACCAGGCCGCATCACCACCAGACCGCATCACCGCGAAAGAATACAAAGGTCAAATGTTGCCGGAACTACTTTTGACCTCTGTCCCCAGCCAATGCTGATCGACTGACAGAAAGGGGGAGATAACTCTGTTATGGAAAATGAGGGTTCCCGATTTGCCATTTCTACCCATTTAACATAGGCAAATAGCTGGCGCAATTTTCGGGTACCCCCGGAAACCTGACTCGAAAGGCACTACTCGGGGGAAAATTGTATACATTTATCATTACCCAATGGCACATCTGATCTCGCAAACACAAAAATGTCAAACCTATAAGAATGTTGATCTGAATAATATATCAACAGTCAATTCAGACTACAGATGTTCATAGCTTTCCGGAAAGATCGATCTATTTTGGAAAATGGCTACAATACCAATGCCTCTCACTCGCGACAAGATCTAAAAAGTGGCATTTTCATCTGGGACACCGGTGCGACAAAAAACTGCTTTCACTCTAAAATAATCATGTTGCAATTATAGTGACCAATCTATTCGATTGAATATTCCATCTATAGATTGAAAATTTCAGTCTAGTACTTTGAATTTTCTGTCCACATCAGATTCATTTTATCGTTTTCAATATATTAGATTGAATATTTTCAAACCAACAGAAGATTGGCCACTAATTTCAGTCTGATAGACATGTAATTCTCTTCGTGAGTTTGAACACGAAAAGCACATCACCTGTTCTTCCAGAGTAGCAGATTGCTATCAGGTAAACATATTACCTTTTTTCAGAAAAAGCTTGAAAACCTTATAAAACAAGGATCATATAAATACCAAGCCGATTCACACTGCTTCGCTCAGTGGTTTTATTATTTGTCTATCATAATCAACACATGCCATATCCAATGACTCAAGGTATATGTCACCTGAAGCAAATCAAGTTAATCAACTAGAAGTATGTAACAAAAGATCAGAATAGCTAGACGGCACTGGCATTCGTCAAACTGCCAACACCACTATACTGCACAGTGTCTTTATTTAAATTCCAGCATCAACCACCTCGCTTGGCATAGGAATACCCCAGCTGTATCAGTCTGATTTGCGGACAGGATTCCCGCCAGAAAATCACACAACCGGAAGTGACATCATAAATATTAAGAGGGAAAATTGTTTAAAACTCCGACTTTGTTGATCTGGTGATAAAAAGAATGCTCTACAAGATTATTTTCCCCGTTTATAAGAGTTATGATATGAAAGTAGTTCGCTCAGGTGCAAAACTGTTTAGTCGGATTCAAACAAAACCCCATGTGTCTCGGGGCGTGTCTGTATACGTCACCGCAACGTCATAACTGTCAACTTCCGCTATTGGGGACAGAGATAAGTAGAGTTACTCGATACAAAAATTTAAGTGAAATTTCACTCAATAAAGAGTGGATATTTCCCCCACTCAAGCACTTGGGGGAAAAATTTTACTCAAGTTCATTGAATTCCACTCAATTCGAGTGAATTTAACTTGATAGGAATCAACTCAAACTTGAGTGAGATTTGAGTGAATTTCACTTACACTTGAGTGAATTTCACTCAACTTGAGTGAGGTGAATTTTCATTCAAGTTTTTCTAAGAGTAGCTTGAGAAACGGAACATGCGCTTTTGGGAGGTTGTTCTAGCACGAGATCATCTCCCGCGTGATACATCACTCGATTTTTCTTTTGAATATCCGCGAACACGTGCAATCATACTGCGCCACATAATGTGTTATTGAAGGTTGTGGTCATTAAAGCAGATATTCGAATATGAGGTTACACACCTCTAGTTGACTTACTTCTGATGTCATCAACAATATAACGAAAACACCCATCATCTTCGCATGCCCAATTCAAACACTATACGTGTTATTTAACTTGAAATGTGTATATGACGCCCATAAGACCCCTATTCTATTACAGCACAGTCTCCTGGCCTGTCCATCATGACTGCCATTCTAGGCGTTGACAAGCTGAGATGTTATTTATGAAATGACCTATTGTTTGTAGATAATGATGTTTGCAATGTCCACACGACAGATAAAAGATAGACATAAATAAGGCGCGATGGAAGTATGGACATCATGCAGGTAAAATATGAGAGGCTCCAGCTCATTGTTGTACCCTTTCTTCGTACATACCCGAATGACTGACGGCGTTTAAGGCCGCCTTACACACCCTTCCACATCCTTCACTACAGCATTTATAACCTACAAATAGCAAAAAATAAATAAATATAAGCATAACAAAGTCATCAAAACAAAGAAGAAAACATGGTAAAGACACACGGTAAATTTCATGATACATAAAATATAGTAAATCGCCTCAATTTGTGAACATATTCATGGAACAATCATATAAATAGTAATTAACTTTTCTCTGTATTTCCACTAATTGACGAAAACTGAAATCTCTCAAAATTTATCGAAATCGGTGCTTGTTGCTGCGTACAATTTTCAGCTAATGGAGTCCGAAAGAAAAACGTATGTAATTGTGCATACAAGGGCGATAACCTACTAGGCAAAACCACGATAAATAGATGAATGTCTCAACACCACCAGCGGAGTTCCTTGAACAGTTTTCACTGGGTTTATTTTGCTTCATCCTCGATAAAACAAATCAAATCCTGGTCAAAATATGGAGTTCCATTCGAGTACACAGAGGCAAGTCCCTCAGACCTTCCCATTCAACCCCCTCCATACCGAGTTTGGTGAAACATACCACATGTACTTTATCATCCGAAAATGTCAAAGCTAAGGCAAACAGAGAACCGGGAATCCTCATTCTGATAAGAAATCAGGTTTCTTGTCAATTTGGCTCAATTTATTATCTTATACCATGTAAGACGAAGGCGTAATCCGCGAAAACTAGTCTACAATTTTTACGATGTCAGGTACCATACCATTTAGCATCGCATCATTCACATCTCGCGAGACTCGCTTCCTCGAGAAGATCTCACCATCACGAAGGCATGAATGACTCTGTTGAGATTGGTATCGTATTTGGCTTATAACTCCTGTATCACGATGTATTTATTGTACTGCAGATGCTCTCTCAGCTCATTTCACAATGCATTTTGTACAACAGCTTCATGATTCGCATTTTCTGTGGTTGTGATGTGTGTCCTGCTGCGATATATATAAATAATATTTTTGTAACTCCAAGATTGTATTGAGCTGTGGGTGTTCTTCTCACTTATATGCTCAAATTGTTTTTTTTTGCTAAGGCTTAGAAAGAATCTCATTTGGCGTTGAAACAACGAAATTTTGTTGTTACCAAAATTTTGAAAACTGTAGTGGACAGAAATTTTAATAAATTTCACATTTTTTTGTGCCGAACTAAGGGGTGTCTATAATCTGTGAAAAAATCTGCAATTTACACAGATTTCTTTGTTCATCTAAAACCTTTCAAACTTACATATATTTATCTTACTGACTTTCGATGATGTTATAAGACCAAAATGTGTTTAAAATTGGCTGAGTTACAGGCGATTGGAGTCAGCAGCATTGAGCAATAGCGATCACAACAAAGATGTGCATAAAAATGGGGCTACTGATCCAGTCGTCATAGTGTATCACAGGTTTCTGTGATAAATGGAGTCATACCTTCAGGACAGGCGGAATCATCAAGGCAGTTTTCGGGCCTCATCACACAGATACCCGCCAGACCACTGGGTGCCGGACATGTTCCCGGTCTCTCGGCACCGTATGCTTAGACCAAAATAACAGTAAGGGTAACATTGCTTATCCAAAGAGCATTGCGAGGCCTTTAAAATTACCAAACATTTATCTGATTTTTATCAAACAAGTTTGAATCTTGGAGACTGTGATTGATTGAGTGAGTGAGTGAATAGAATTTAACGTCGCTTTCACCAAATATATCAGTCGTATCGCGACGTACCAACTAAGCACCACCCAGCCAAGTTGCGTTCCTGCTACTTCAAAGAAGAAATCTTTGAAGCAGCATAGAACCAGATACCCTCCATCCACCCTATAAAACGTGAGGACAGCTCAAAAGACACAGACATGACACTTACATGATGCAATAAAGACAAGAGATATTACAGTGCTAGACATCATATTATCAAGTTCTTGTTGCTTCTCAGCAAAATGCATTGAAGCAACAGAAACCAGTGATCGATATAGCCGTTATATTACATAAGTGTATCACAGAGCTGTGTCACATAAGTGTATCACATTGATTTTGACCGCTGTGATGTCTTGAAGAACACAGGAGTCGCAACATGAAAAAAATTTCGGCCAAGATATTTTGTATGCTAAGTAAGATATTAAAATGGTTACTTATGGACATTGCCCACCAATATTAATGCTCTGGTATGTGCAAAAATGTTCTTCAAATATTTCGTGTGGGAAATTGTACCTCAGACTTTGCCAGTTTGAAGCTGACTAATCTGCCCGCCTAGACAAAGCCCACCGAAACTATTCTGCAATGGTTCAAGTTCATGGATTTTTCTAGGACCTAACAAATTTCACTAGGCAAGATATGCATACGTCATATTCAAGTTTCTCCATAATATATCCTCGTAAGTTGAATACGTTTAAGTAAAAATCGAATTCGTATGTGTACAGAATTAGGTCCTAATACGGCATTGCATCTGGTCTGTTGAGGGTTTCCTTCAATTGCTCAACGTCTTACAAAAATGGTAACGTCTTGAAAGTATAGTACTTGGCTAGAATTATGGTCTTTAGAAGTTTAGAAAATGCTAAAATTTACCTGCTGCCACGAAAGCCAGCAAACCGATGAATATCAGACGAGCCATATTTGTCCCTGTAAGTCAGTGTTCGTGTTTCTGGTCCTGCTTCTTAGATTGTCGAGATTCTCATTACGGAACTTTATTTATTTATATAAAAGATCAACCTATGAAAACTCTTCTTTATTAACCCTTAATCGTGACGTAAATGTGAGTCCAATTTCATGTTTTCGATTGGCTGTACATCACTCTGTATTTAACGTGTGTTCTGAGCATGATGCGAGATCAGTGCAAATCTTTGCTATCACCTGCACGCGGCTGCCTTACGTAACTGTCAAATCCCCAAATTCACTGGAACAGGTAATGTTTTCTAATTACCTGCGGGGTAAGGTAACCAGGAAGACGGCGGAAAATCAACAAGCAAACCTGAACACATAAAAACTTGTCATTGTCATGATGCAGGGATGATTTTAAGTAAACAAATGCGAATTCTTCCCTTTAAACATATCATGAGCTCAGCGTGTTAGCTAAATCCAACATTTGTTTCAGCTTGACATTTTGGTCGTTCGGGTAAAAGGTGGGTTGTAATTAAATCAGAGCCATTGAATTTAAATAGGAGGGCCGAAAAAAGTTTAAATGTCAATGCGAAGGCGGGAAGCTAACAAAATAAACGACCTCAACAAGCTGAAATAACAGATAACATATATCCACTTGTAATCACAGTCCAAATCACGGAAAGTCTACCAATCTCTCGTAGATACAACAATCGTGGAGTTTGGGCGTATTGCAAATCTCGAGGAGCTAATCAGCGGGCTTGGCATCAGCGGATTCCACTTGTTTCACGCATATTCCGGACAACAACTGGAACAATGATTTACGGGATATTCTGAGATGGTCGGAGTTGCCAGAGTTCAGAATATTGAAATTAATAGTCAATAATTAGTTTTCTTTGCGGAAGAATGGCAAGAGTAGTATACAAAGCGTAAATTGAGGTCGATTGCCCCCAAAAATTTGCATATGACCTCTGTGACGTCACGCGACAGCCAATCAGAAGCGAGTATTGTGTCACATGGGGTCATGTGTGGTGGTGGTGGTGTGGTGGGTTTAAGATGGCGGCTGTGGTGGTGGTGGTGGGTGGTGGGTTTAAGATGGCGGCTGTGGTGGTGGTGGGTGGTGGGTTTAAGATGGCGGCTGTGGTGGTGGTGGTTGGTGTGGTGGGTTTAAGATGGCGGCTGTGGTGGTGGTGGTGGGTGGTGGGTTTAAGATGGCGGCTGTGGTGGTGGTGGTGGGTGGTGGGTTTAAGATGGCGGCTGTGGTGGTGGTGGTGGGTGGTGGGTTTAAGATGGCGGCCTGGATGTATTCATCCGCGGTGATGCGGTCTGGCCGCGGTTTTGGCGGTGATTCGGTCTCGGGGAAAAAGCTTCCGCGGAGAAAAAGTAGTCCCTAGATAAAATGGTCGGATGGGGTCGAGTGAGGTATCAAAGTGAAGCTTATGTGAAGGGGCATCTAATGGGCTGGGTGTGGGGTTGAAATATCGGCCTTCTGCGCATGCGCGGTGGCCGAAGGGTATGAAAATAGCCGTGTTGGAGCTAGGGAAGCCACTAAGGGTCCGATGGGGTCGAGTGAGGTATCAAAGTGAAGCATTCGTGAAGGGGCATCTGATGGACTGGGTGTGGGATTGAAATATCGGCATTCTGCGCATGCGCGGTGGCCCAAGGATATGGAAATAGCCGTGTTGGAGCTAGGGGAGCCACTATTGGTCCAGTGGGGTCGAGTGAGGTATCAATGTGAAGCCTAGGTGAGGGGCATCTGATGGGCTGGGTGTGGGGTTGAACTAGCGTCATTCTGCGCATGCGCGGTGGACCAAGGGTATGGAAATAGACGTTTTGGCATCTAGGGGAGCCACTATTGGTCCAGTGGGGTCATATGAGGTATCAATGTGAAGCATTCGTGAAGGGGCATCTCACTGGAATAGTGGGTTGAAATAGCGTCATTCTGCGCATGCGCGGTGGACCAAGGGTATGGAAATAGACGTTTTGGCATCTAGGGGAGCCACTATTGGTCCAGTGGGGTACGGTTGGGCTGGGGGTGGGGTTGAACTATACCGTTTAGGTGTATTGAGCTGCTCTATCTAATTTTTATCTATTTTTACATCTTTTCCAGCTGTCAACTGTTATGGTTAGGCCACAATGTTGCCATTTTCCCCCCTACATTTAGCGTTCATAAAACATTCAAGCTAGTCTGGTGATAATAAAATTTAAAGATCACATGTCCAACACATACTCACATAATGAAAGCAAGAATCGAACTTGCGACCCCTCGAGATGAAGGATACCCGTCCAGGTTTCATTTTTTTGAGGTGTACTGAAATGCTCTCTCTAATTTATGCCACGGTATCTATTTTTACATCTAGGTTGAAGATTTATATCGACACTGCTACACACTTTTCGAGATGTGTTTTCACTTTCGATGAAAGCACAAAACAGTCTAAAATGAGTCTAAAAAAATTCACCTACGCTAATATTTTCTAGTGTTTTGTAGAATATAGATTCGCGTTCATTTCTATTTCGTCAAGAAAAAATGTTTTGTAGAATATAGATTCGCGTTCATTTCTATTTCGTCAAGAAAAAATTTTCATCTCGAAAATTGGCAGATTGAAATGTTCTCTCTCTCTCTCTCATTTTATGCCACGGTATCTATTTTTACAGCTGTCAACTGTTATGGTTTGGTCACAATGTTGCCATTTTCTCCCCTATATTTAGCGTCCACAAAAAGAAGAGTATATTACAGCAATTATGTTCAAGAAAAGACCCCGCTAGAAAATTGTCTTCAAATTGTCTGTTGTTGTGGGAGTATAAAAAAATCCTGGTCAACAGGGGCGCGTATATTATCAGTGTATGTGTTTATAATTGCTGAAATCAGTGGTTTTGTTTATGTTGGGAGTTACTTCCCCTTGATCACTGTACGTTTACTTTGATCGTAATAAAATTCGTATCGTATCGTATCGTATATTTCGTGCGACGCCATGTTGCCAATGCATTGAAATTTGAATAGGTTGTCTGCATGGGTTTCAACGCAAGTATAGTACTAAAGTCTAGCTTACCTGATAAAAGAGTTTAGTCCAGATGTATACCTATATCCATACTCCCGGGCGTTTGATGCATATCTGGGGGCTGTTTTTTTCCTAGGTGGGTATAACACACCATGAAGCCTTCATCACGATGCATTCGTATCCTAAAAAAATATGGGTATCACCACGAATCTCATTCCATATATATTTTTTCGAAATTCACAGATATTTCCATCGGTAAATCCGGTGTTCAGTATACCACATGGATGAAATGAACGCACTAAACTATGAAGCTAATGATTTTGGTCAGCGGCACACACATGCTCCCTGGTTTGGTGTCGACATCCCAGCGGTTTTCTGTTTCTTGGCTTGTCACGGATTTTTTCGAAATTCACAGATATTTCCATCGGTATAAATCCGGTCTTCAGTTTACCACATGGATAAAATGAAAACACTAAACTATCAAGCTAATGATTTCGGCCAACGGCACACACACATGTTTCCTGGCTCTTCCTGGTGTCATGGTGTCGACACCCCAGCGGTTTTCTGTTTCTGGGGTGTGACGGTAGATGAATTTCTCCCCCCCATACACCCACGTGGGGTAGGTGTAGCAAAACAGATGGTATTCAGCCAATGAACTATAAGAAAAAGATATGTGTGTGCATATTAATAAACCACGTTGGCTGTATAGGTCGTAGAAAATGAGCGCCTAAATAATGAACACATTTCATTACACTGTTGCGAATTGTTGCGAGTGCACGGGTGACTCAGTGCGTTTTCATATCCAGCTTTCACAGAATAGAATATCGGCTTATAAATTTGGGGTGGTGTGGGTAATTCGACAGTCTTCAAGGCCCTCCTTGAAAGTCTGAAAGATTTCGTATTTCTCAGTTTGATGAAAACATTATTTTTCGGCTACAAATAAATAATGCGTGAATTCTGATAGAACGTGAAACAATGTTTTATTCAGGTGAACAATTACTATATATTACGTATACAAGGTAATTTCAATAATACAAACAAGTCAATTCAATTCTTTTTATTGCTCGACTCAATTTACCTGGATACTTAGCAATGAGAGTCCACTGATTTGTTTAGCTGTAGCTGAGTTCCTACATAAAGTGTCTATCTTCCGAAGTGACACCAGCAGTAAGCAAAACAAAATATAAACCAGTAGTTAAAAGACCGTGTATGGTACTTGTATATTACATGATATATTGTTTAGTGGTATGTATCTCGGGTATGGGGAGGGAGTCAGCAAAATGAGGGGTGGGCTGTTTTGATAGGTAATGTTGGAATTTTTGTAATGTTTTGATTGTTGACTCCTTGCGGGCGCTTTGATTAGCATAAATAAAGTTCTATTCTATTCTATTCTCTCACATATAGAGTATGGCAAATGCCATAATAATAACAAAATAATATAAAAGACAATGGATACAGAGATAAAGCCTGTTACTGTGGCAATATCAATTTGTAAAGAAAGAAGATAGAACTAAGTAGACTCAGCTAGGTTGGGCATTTATCTGGTCGTTCCTATATATATTATGTATGTACATCGCTATTTCACCATGTTCTGATTTCTGAGTATCTATCAGTGCATGGGTGAATACTTTCATCCGATGGGGGTGGTGGTCAGTTTAACCACGAAGAACGTAACATTGGTCAATATCTCCATTATCCACTTGGTGTTACAATTCAAGAACACTCTTGTCCAATTAGAGGCCACCATTTGCATCTGTCATATTCGTTCCTGTCCGTTAGATGTATTCTTGTCCAATCAGAAGTCTCCATTCCAGAAAGTTCCATCTTCGGCCATGTTCGCTTTGAACCGTTTATTCTAATCATCGTCGGGCAGCCCAGGAAACCGTTGAGGCAACATATCCTCAGATACATGTTTGTGCATTCTGAGTATCTATCAGTGCATGGGTGAATACATTCACCCGATGGGAATATTCCGTAGTTTGGTCACGAAGAACGTAACATTGGTGACCCTCTCCACTGTCCACTCGGTGTTGGGGCGTTGTTGTTGGGCCCATTTCAAGGGATCCACGGTGTCCAGTTTCTCCAGCATCGTCTTTAGCGACACTCGGTTAATGATGGTAAACGGTTGGTCAAATACCCCGATGTTACTGCTCGGGTAAAAGTATCGGACTTGGTCTGTCTCCTTATGCCGCAGCACATAACCAAACGCCAGATTTAATTTGAAGGACGTAGCTTGGTCATTGAAGATGGCTTCCATGTAGCTGCGTAGACGGGCGAGGTCGGTCAGTCGGAAATTGTAGATATCTTGAATAGGGCGATGACGGTAGAAACAGTGCCGTATCATGGACCAGTGGCGCCGATAAATGTCACTCACTGGCTGGGCGTCCTGTAAGAGATCGCTAGGAACATTTATGGGCTCGTCCAGAAAATGTTCGATGTTGTCAGGCGTATGACTCGAAACCGTAACGGAGGGGTCCGGCTGGATATCCAGGCCCTCCTGGACCGTGGGTATAGGCAGGCTCTTCGTCATCGCATCACCAGTGGCGTTCGTCTCTCCGGGTTCATCTTCACTGGGTCTGACCTTCCGCGGCTCCTCTTTAGTGGAAAGTTGTCGCCCAAACCGTAGAGACGGGGCATGCATCAAACGTTGGTGCTGTCTAAACCGACTGGGTCGTTTGAAGAGTCGACCACAATCATTACATAGTACCGTCGCACCCGCGTGGAGTACCCTCTCATGACGCAGTAAATGATCCTCCCGATTGAATGACCGTGCGCAGATTATACAAGTATACCGGGCATCGTTGTGGATGGAGGCCTCGTGGCGTCGTAACTTATCTAGACGAGTAAACATCTTCTGGCAAGTTGTGCAAGTGAACATCTTGGTGGTTGACAGATTGTCTGATGAAACGGCCAGGCCGCCTCCCTTTTATAGCACGCTAGCTGGTGATCTATTTTTAGCACACTCAGTTCAACTATCCCCAAGTCGAGGGCCGAGCCGTGACATCTTCGGTAACCTCCGTGTCTCTTCGGTCACCTCCGTAACGTCAACGACCAACATGTAGACATATAGAGTATGTACGGCATGTTATGGTATTCATCAGTGCATGAGTGACGCATTCAGCCGATGGGGGTGGTCGGTCAGCTTGGTAACGAAAAACGTAACATTGGTCACACTCTCCACTGTCCACTTGGTGTTGGGGCGTTGTTGTTGGGCCCATTCCAAGGGATCCACGGTGTCCAGTTTCTCCAGCATCGTCTCTAGCGACGCCCGGTTAATGATGGTAAACGGTTGGTCAAATACCCGGATGTTACTGCTCGGGTAAAAATATCGGACTTGGTCTGTCTCCTTATGCTGCAGCACATAACCAAACGCCAGATTTAATTTGAAGGACGTAGCTTGGTCATTGAAGATGGCTTCCACGTAGTTGCGTAGACGGGTGAGGTCAGTCAGTCGGAAATTGTAGATATCTTGAATAGGGCGATGACGGTAGAAACAGTGCCGGATCATGGGCCAATGGCGCCGATAAATGTCACTCACTGGATGGTCTTCGTGTGACAGATCGCTGGGAACATTTATGGGTTCGCCCACGAAGTGTACTTTACCCTCCACGTCGTACAAAATCTGGCCCAAGGTCTTGTCGTCGGAATTTGACTGTTGAATTAGGGCGACATCATCATCGGCCCTCGTGCGATGGGTGGGAGTTCCCCTGTTTCGATATTGATGCCTACGGGCTCTTCTACCTGCAAACGTGGCTGCGGAACAGGGTGTCGTGTGCGTTGGTGTCGCAGCAACTGACTGGTCAGTTTGAAAAGCCGACCACATTCTTCGCATGGACGCTTGGGTACTTCATGGCGTGCACGTGTGTGGCGCTGTAAATGATCCGGGCGCTGAAACGACAGTGTACATATCGTACAGCTATACCGGGCGGTTCCTTCGTGCTTGGTAGCCTCATGGCGGCGCAAGTCGTGCAGACGAGTGAATGATTTCGAGCACGTAGTACAAGTGAACATCTTGGTGGTTGACAGAGTGTCTGATGAAACGGTCAGGCCGCTTCCCTTTTATAGCACGCTAGCTGAGGTCGGAAGTGACATTTGCATATGACCTCTGTGAGGTCACTTCCGCTTCCGTTCACGTGACCGGAAGTGACCTTTGGCCCCGGCGCGCGCGGTGTAAAGGTTTCCACCGCGGTGGAAACCTTTGCGCGCCGGGGCCAAAGGTCACTTCCGGTCACGTGTGAAGGTCGCTGCTCCCAAATGGCTTCCATTTCATCAGGTGACCTGTCAACCACCAAGATGTTCACTTGCACAACTTGGCAGAAGATGTTTACTCGTCTAGATAAGTTACGACGCCACGAGGCCTCCATCCACAACGATGCCCGGTATACTTGTATAATCTGCGCACGGTCATTCAATCGGGAGGATCATTTACTGCGTCATGAGAGGGTACTCCACGCGGATGCGACGGTAATGATTGTGGTCGACTCTTCAAACGACCCAGTCGGTTTAGACAGCACCAACGTTTGATGCATGACCCGTCTCTACGGTTTGGGCGACAACTTTCCACTAAAGAGGAGCCGCGGAAGGTCAGACCCAGTGAAGATGAACCCGGAGAGACGAACGCCACTGATGATGCGATGACGAAGAGCCTGCCTATACCCACGGTCCAGGAGGGCCTGGATATCCAGCCGGACCCCTCCGTTACGGTTTCGAGTCATACGCCTGACAACATCGAACATTTTCTGGACGAGCCCATAAATGCTCCTAGCGATCTCTTACAGGACGCCCAGCCAGTGAGTGACATTTATCGGCGCCACTGGTCCATGATACGGCACTGTTTCTACCGTCATCGCCCTATTCAAGATATCTACAATTTCCGACTGACCGATCTCGCCCGTCTACGCAGCTACATGGAAGCCATCTTCAATGACCAAGCTACGTCCTTCAAATTAAATCTGGCGTTTGGTTATGTGCTGCGGCATAAGGAGACAGACCAAGTCCGATACTTTTACCCGAGCAGTAACATCAGGGTATTTGACCAACCGTTTACCATCATTAACCGAGTGTCGCTACAGACGATGCTGGAGAAACTGGACACCGTGGATCCCTTGAAATGGGCCCAACAACAACGCCCCAACACCGAGTGGACAGTGGAGAGGGTCACCAATGTTACGTTCTTCGTGACCAAACTACGGAATATTCCCATCGGGTGAATGTATTCACCCATGCACTGATAGATACTCAGAATGCACAAACATGTATCTGAGGATATGTTGCCTCAACGGTTTCCTGGGCTGCCCGACGATGATTAGAACAAACGGTTCAAAGCGAACATGGCCGAAGATGGAACTTTCTGGAATGGAGACTTCTGATTGGACAAGAATACATCTAACGGACAGGAACGAATATGACAGATGCAAATGGTGGCCTCTAATTGGACAAGAGTGTTCTTGAATTGTAACACCAAGTGGATAATGGAGATATTGACCAATGTTACGTTCTTCGTGGTTAAACTGACCACCATCCCCATCGGATGAAAGTATTCACCCATGCACTGATAGATACTCAGAAATCAGAACATGGTGAAATAGCGATGTACATACATAATATATATAGGAACGACCAGATAAATGCCCAACCTAGCTGAGTCTACTTAGTTCTATCTTCTTTCTTTACAAATTGATATTGCCACAGTAACAGGCATTATCTCTGTATCCATTGTCTTTTATATTATTTTGTTATTATTATGGCATTTGCCATACTCTATATGTGAGAGAATAGAATAGAATAGAACTTTATTTATGCTAATCAAAGCGCCCGCAAGGAGTCAACAATCAAAACATTACAAAAATTCCAACATTACCTATCAAAACAGCCCACCCCTCATTTTGCTGACTCCCTCCCATACCCGAGATACATACCACTAAACAATATATCATGTAATATACAAGTACCATACACGGTCTTTTAACTACTGGTTTATATTTTGTTTTGCTTACTGCCGGTGTCAGTAGTATACAAAGAGCATTTGGAGGCCAGTTGACCTCAGAAATTTGCATATGACCTCTGTGACGTCACGCGACAGCCAATCAGAAGCGAGCATTGTGTCACATGGGGTCATGTGTGGTGGTGGGAGGTGGGTGGTGGGTTTAAGATGGCGGCTGTGGTGGTGGGTGGTGGGTGGTGGGTTTAAGATGGCGGCTGTGGTGGTGGGTGGTGGGTGGTGGGTTTAAGATGGCGGCTGTGGTGGTGGGTGGTGGGTGGTGGGTTTAAGATGGCGGCTGTGGTGGTGGTGGGTGGGTGGTGGGTTTAAGATGGCGGTTATGTTCACGTGGTGTGGTGGGTCTGCGCAAGTGTGTCACGTCACTTCCGGTTTTCACTAAAACTATCTCCAACTTTTCCGGCTCCGGCGGGCCCCGGCCCCCCACGGCAGCGCACGCGCGCGCGCGTGTTCTCCGGCCGCAGCGCGTGCGCGCGCGCGGGTTCTCCCACAGTGTGCGGCATCACCGGCAGCGCGCGGATGCATATGCCATTGTGGAAAACCCCCACAGACAGGTCAGTACATGCATTCCTATGATGTTCACGCATAATAAAAATGTAATCTGTGTTGTTGTTGTTGCTCCTTTTTTTGGACTAACCCATCAGAATAGTACGTATCACGGACTACACCCGTAGAGCTACATCTGGTCTATAAAACACGTCCCTCTGGATCCTACACCTTCATTTCTACGGTTGCAGAGCCATGGCGGAGATCCAGCCCCATGCGACTCGCATTTTACAGCATGCCACCGCGGTGAATTCATTCACGGGTTACCGAGCAGTGGTCCGGTCCATGTTTGCAGATGGCGATGACAACGAGGGACGACGCCAGATCCTGAACGAGTTCACAGAAGCGGTCCTCCACAGAATGCACTCGATGGAGAGGCGTGCCATCACTCACCACTACTGGACTATGACAGCCATCCTTGATGCTCGCGCTATGGACCAGGAGCGCTCACGCCGGAACCAGCGCCGGCTGGTTGGCCTCATACTAGTCTGTGCCCTATTCACCCTGGCGCTGTGGTATTGACACTATAAATACCAGGGTCAGACAGAGTGTGTGTCATTTACCCTTAGTCATTGGGTCAACCGTGTCACCGAGACACCTACCCATAAATACGAGAGACAGACAGAGTGTGTGTCATTCACCGTTCGACATTTAGAGCAAGCATGTCATCCGACCTACGAGCCATTCTGCCCCTTACACCCCGGGTGGGGTTAAACGTCTATGAAGATAAAGTCACCCTGGTGGAAGACCGTGGAGATATTTGCTGGGCGCCCGCTGAGACCTTATCGAATACGGTGACGCTACCTCGTGACGGCTGGACCAAATTTAAACGGGTGTTGAGCGGCGAGCTTGACGGAAACCTCATCCACATAGACAATGCCATCTACGTATACCGTGCAACCTTCTTCCTACGCCTGGGCCGCTACCAAGACCCTACGCGAGGCTTCACCCTAGACCCCGATCTGTGGTCAGCCTTGGAGAAAGTGGTGCCTATTGTGGACCAGCTGTTTACACCGGACGAGCGATCATCACACCGGTTGGGGTGGGCTCGTGCTATTGAGGACGCGCTGGCTGAACCCCATGAACAACTACATGAACCCGACGACGACGATGCCATTGATTACCCGGCTAGACTCAGTCAGCCCAGTGACATGACCACCTGATCCTTTGATCTCACGGGGTTCTCCCTATAAATACGAGAGACAGTGAGATCTGGTACCATTCACGTACTGACCATGACGGAGCATATAATACTGGCGTATTTCAGCTTGACCCCCGAGGTTTTCCTGCACGTGTATGCGGATAAGGTCGATATCATGGAGGAGGTGGGAGACATCTGTGATGCGGACCCTACACAACCGCGCCCGGCTCACATTCGTCTGTCCCGGGAGGGCTGGACCAAATTCAAACGGGTGTTGTCTGGTGAACTGGACGGCGATCTCATCCACTTGTCACGATGTGTACATCCGACGCGGCCTTTTCTTTGCTCAATTGGCTCGGCTAGATGGGGGTACAGTGCATTTTACCCTTCACCCTGATCTATGGTCTGCATTGGAAGATGCCGTGGTAGATGTGGATGAAGTGCTTATCAAGCGGTCATCAGATGAGTTGGACTGGTCATTGACCATGGCCACTGTGGAAGCCCACGAAGAAAATCAGAAAGAAACTCCGGCCCAAGATATACCCGTTATAAATAAACGATAGAGCCAGGGTCCATCATCATTGTGTCACCATGAAGCGCTGGGAGAAGG